>VXBR01010760.1:2695389-2767639 GCA_013400215.1 Cisticola juncidis
AAAAAAAAAAAAAGCAAAATCAGGGCTAGTATCCTCAATGTCTTTTGTTCAAAACGTTCACTCTGTTTCAGGTCTTTAGCAGAAGTTGGTTATAACCTCCAAGCCACACTCAACTCCGTAGCTCATGCACAGTCAAAAACAAGCATAAGCACCTACAGACAGATGTAACCAGCTTTTAGGACAGCACAGCAACCCCTTCTTTCAAACAAAACATGTTCTGACATATGTTGCAAGTCAAAGATGTACCACTGGGCTACCCCCTCAGACCACAAACAGGAGCACTGAGTAAGAGAATGGGTGAACTGTAGCCCAACACCTTGTCTCAAACAATACTGCAACTGAAAACCTGCCAAGAGCATAAAGGTATAGCTAGTGTATTTGTCAAATACTTTCACAGTCTCTAAGTATTTTTAAAAATAGTACTCAAGCACTTTTCAAGCTTGATGTAGTTGCTACGTATTTATATAATCTTCAAAGGGTTTCTTTTCTGCAGGCTTGTTCACTGATTCCATGTACATTTTTAGTTCCCATTAAAACTTACATTAACCAACATGAGAAGTCCAGCACAACACTAAAAGCTTCAAGTTCAATTACCATGCTCTTATCCACTAGCCATTAGTTCCTACCATTCCCAACTTTCATCCTATCCAGAAAACCCAAAACATCAAAAAATTAATCTGGTCAGTCTATATTCTCTAAACTACCAAACCTAGAGAACAAATGCTGGTAGTGGATAAAACCTCAGCCATGGCTGCAACCTCATCCTGGGCATATGGGAATTGAAGAATGAACAAGCAATGCCACTGATTTTTTTTGCTCTTGTTGTCCTGTCGTTTAACCTTAATAAGAAACATTAGGTAATCCGAGGCATTGGTGCAGCAACCTGCTACTCACTGCAGTCAAGGCAGGCACACAGCTAAAAAACAATTTCTTCTAGCCAGTGCAGGCTTCAGCTTCTCTCTGCTGGTCCTTAAGGATACACCAGCAGTAAATATTAGTAATTATTTACATTATTTAAATATTTAAAATTTAAAATAATTAGTTAAGAAATAAGCAATTATTTACAAAGAACTACAGCACTGCTCTGATCTTCCCTATATACATTGGTGACCTCTGTCTGTGCCACAGTTACTCCTAAATCACTTGCCTCTCTTGGCACTGACTATTACTCCTCACTTTTGTCCCTAATAACCCAAAGCCTAATTAAGGTAGATGCTGATGGCTTAAGTTTAATTCAGAAGATTGGGCTTGATGGCATAGAGCTTCATCAAGTTAATTCAAAGCATATTAATTCATTATGCATTCTTACTAGCCAGAATCTCTTTCAGTGCCACCAAAGACATCAATTCCTTTTCACCGTAGCTGTTGAAATCTGGGAAAGATCAGATTCCCAGTAGCCTCTAATGGTGCAATTAAGAAAAGCTGTAAGGGCAGCAGCTCTTTTGAGCTCTTCAGCCCATCATCTCCAGCAGCTGCTTAGCTCCTGAGGGAATTGCTATCTAATTAGAAAGAAATAATGAAGAGAGACCCAATGGAGTATCCTGCGGAGACCCAAGGGAAGTCTGGCTAGCAAGTCCAGAGGAATTTTCCTGCCCTCTCCATATGCTTCTGAGGTCCCACTCCAACAATGCAATATATCCACCCATAATCCTGATTGATTTTCCACAGTGCAGATGTACTGTCCTGACTGTTCTAAGCACTTGTGGGGAAAAAAAGAAAAAAAAGGAAAAAAAAGAAGCCTGATCTCACTAGAAATTGAGAAAAGTGATTTTAAGGTGATTAAAATATACTGCACAGACGTTTGTACACATTACTCTCAGATGATTTCTGCACTAATTTTATCCACAACAGATTAAATTATAACACTAACTCTTTTTGAAGCACTGACAGCTTTCAGGATTTTTACAAACTGTTAAAAGAAAAACTAGTCTTTTTCATATTACTTATAATTTGATCATTACAGACGTATAAAAACAAGTCACATTTACTATCAGAAAGACAGTATTAGTCAAAAGACAAGGTATTTATAATATTTTTGTTCTTGCAACTGCAAGTTTTGTTCTAAAATAAACCTAGAAACCTAGAAAATCTATCTTGCAATTACAACAGAATACTAAATTTACAAGGCAACATTTTCTCAGGAAGCTGCAAATATCCATTTCTCTTTCAAAGACAGGATTAGTTACATTACTTAGGTTTTCATATATTTACACAAATTTTTACAGCATTTGTCTCTGTCTCAAACATCCTGAATAAGATGGGTAATGGAATGAACACAGATATCAAAGAGAATCAGAGAATATTCTCAGCTGGACTCCACTAGTATCATCAAAGTTCAGCTCCTGGCCCTGCAAAGGACACCCCAAGAGTCACTCCATGTGCCCAGGAATGGTGTCCAAATGCTCCATGAACTCTCTCTCAGGCTTGGTGCTGTGACCACTTCCCTGGGGAACCTGTTCTAGTGCCCAAATATCCTCTGGTGAAGAACCTGTTCCTGATATCCAGTGTAAACCCCTCCTGACACAACTTCATGCCATTCCCTCGGGACCATGGGTCACCAGACAGGAGATCAGTGCCTGCTCCTCCTCTTCCCCCTGAGAGGAAGCTGAAGGCTGCAGTGAGCTCTCCCCTCAGTCTCCTGCAGGCTGAACAGACCAAGTGACCTCAGCCACTCCTCATACGGCCTCTCCTCACAGCTGGCCCTCCACAGTGCTGTATTCATATTCAACTTGCCACTGACCAGGACTCTCAGGTTACTTTCTGAGGTGCTGCTCTCCAGTGTTTCATTCCCCAGTCTGTCCATATATCCAGGGTTGCCCCATCCCAGGTGCAGAATCTGGCATCTCTTTGTTAAACTTCATGTGGCTGGCCCATCTCTCTAATCTGTTGAGGTCTCTCTGCAGGCTCCCTCTTTGAGGGAGTCAACAGCTTCTTACAATTTTACATCTGTGAACTCGATTAGTGTACCTTCCAGTCCTGAGTCCAAGTCATTTATGAATATGATGAAGAGCACAGGGCCAGTGATGGAGCCCTGTGGGACCCCCCTAGTGGCAGGTGGCCAGTCTGATGTCACCCCGTTCACTACCACCCTTCATGCCCAACCCATGAGCCAGTTGCTCACCCATCCATGATGTGTTTATCCAGCTGGGTGTGGAACATTTTGTCCAGAAGGATACCGTGAGAGTCAGTATCAAAAGCTTTACTGAAATCCAAATCTCTACGAAGTAATTATTATATCTCCAATGAACACAGCTGCAATCTAACAATGTGTGTAAAAGACTTAGTTCTAATTTCCACGACCCATTAAAAAATGACTTGGTAAATTGCCTTTAATAAAACATTTATAATCATTACCAACACTTGCCTAGTATTAGGAGAAAATCATCACATGAGGCAACATAGAGCAGCAACCTGTTCAACACAGGATTGACCAAACAAAATGAGGAATGGATCATACACAGTACGGTTGTTTTATCACTGTGTTCAGCAGTTTTTCTCAACAATTATAAAGAGCATTAGTACTGTTCATTTTATCCCAGAGAAGACTCCTGCAGAACCAGCTCAGTACTCTTCTGATTGTTTTTGACAATGACACAGATTAAAGCCTGATATCAGAAAATTGAATGTTCTCTGCATTTGGGTCTAAAACTGTACTTTCTAATAAATGAATGATGAATGAACCTTGTTTTTGTAGACCAAGATTACATCTGTATTACATCTTTACCATAATAAGATATTCCTCATTGTACAGCATCTTTCCATTTCCAGGCAAAGAAATAACATATCCATCTGTCTGCTGACAATTGCATTGCCACTGTTCTGACAAAACACAAATGCTATGACAAAGGGGAAAGCAGTCTAGAAACATTGTGGAAAATTGGAAAATGACATACAGCCTCATTTTGCACAAATCACCACAGCCTATGGTTCTAACTTTTGACCAATAAACCTAATCCAAAGAAAAAGCTCCATATAAATGTTACCAACTGTAGATCAAATCTTGAACTGCCTAGTTGTTTGTTCATTCCCACAGAAAATTCATAGTGTATAGCAGTGGTCTCCAAAGTAGGCAGTGCACACAATGAAAAAAAATGTACATATATAGGAAGGGTGCACTCAAAAACTTTCTGCTAACTGAGTTGTGCAATAAAAAAGGTTTGGAGACCATTGGCATACTGCATGACTAAAGAAAAGCAGGATCTGTTTCAATGCTTCAGTCCTTTCAGAGGGACTAAGAATGCTTGAATATCTCTCTGCTACTGAGTTTGGCATATAAATTCCAACCCATCTGGGAAACAAGGGCAAGAGAGAAGAAAGGCTATTCAAGATAAAGTGTTTAAAAGTGTTTCCAAGGGGAAACTTTTAGTCCTACTATGTTCGGTTCTCAACAACCAATAATTTCCGCTGAGTTCTGCAATACCAGGTTTTCCTACAGGTCTTTGATGAGAGTGTACCAAGATGCATATGGGTTTTCAGCAGGATGAAGATCTTACTGAGACTAAATACTGTAATAAAATAGATTCGATCAACTCACTTAAACCTGACAGAGCATAACAATATGACTGAAAGCATGGCAAGTTCTAAAATAATTTTTTTCAGCTATTCTATAGCAGTATTCTCTACAACTGCATGAGAAAATGAGTGTCCCATTTTCAGTAAAACTTTTGTTTCATGACAAAAAGTTACGTACATAAAATTTTAATAAACTGTCAATAGCCTTCCTTGATTTAAATTAATTTCTACAACTCAACAGATGTCAAAGGAAATATTTTCCTTGCAATTTAGTCAAGGCTTATCTGGTCATTTGCTGAACTTGGAAAGACGTGCATTGACCTAAACCAACATTTTTTCATCCATTCATCCAAAAGGCCTTAGTAACATTTCAGAATGACAAAAAAATGTCGACAACAGGGGCACTCTACATCACAATGGCTTATCACAAGATAAGCCCAAAAGACATGCTACAGTTAAAACAAAAGCTATAGGCTTAATGAAAAAAAAATACAAACTATATTTTCTGTGTTATCATGGCTCTGCATTACAATCAGGTTATTGTAACTTGTTACCAGACTACAGAAGAAAGAAAATCACTAAGCCACCACTAGGACATCTTCAAGCTACTCCACCTTATGTCAAATAACTTTCCTTTGTTTTCTCCAACAGCTAAAAAACTAAAAATGTCCCTGATAGCTTCAATATCATCAGAAAAAACTTATAAACTGTTTGAAGCAGTAAATATGAAGGACAGCATGGCTGTGGCCAAAATAACAATAGTTGTTAAGCAAAGGGTGCAGTGGGGAGAAGGAAGACACTGGCAGCCTACAACAGAAAAGTTAGCAAAAGGTGTGAAATATAAAATAGAAACGTGAACATATGAAATAAGAAACTACTGTGTAGTGAATGCTCTGTAACTAGATATGAAATAAGCACAAAGGGGCATTTGAGATTGATTTCAGGAGAGAAATAAGTGATATAACTGAAAACTTTTCTTTTATGGCAGAAAAAGAAAAGAAGCAGAGGCTATAACCACAAACATGAGTTGCCTTTTTCATTTGAATCCTGACAGTGCCATGCATTCAGGCTTACATTAGGATGAGACAGCTGCTAACACCATAGAAACAGAACTCACAAGTCAAAACGGTGATAGTGAATGTCAGTGTTCTATATCTGCCTTTTCAGGAAGAAATAGACATTTACACAGAAATATACAAATTCACACTAAACACCCAGCAAACAGCAAATAATTTAAAAATAACTCAAGAGATGCTATTTACATAGAAATATTTAAGAAATTAATAGGAAGAATTCTCTTTTTTTAAACACACTTGCTTTCCTCAGATTCTTTATAACATAAAGCAAACCTCCCAAACACTGGGAATTGTCTTCCCCTTCTGTAAGTGAAAGTGATGTGCTAGAACAGTCATTAATCATTTCGCCCCTAAACTGCAGATAGTTTGCTTTCTCTTACTTGATGAAAATAGAGCGCCCCCATTGCCAAAATTATTCTCCTGGTTCGAGGTTCTTTTAAATCCAACATCATTTCGGTGAGCTCTTAACTTCTGCTAGCAGCAGCGAAGGCTTCGCTCCCCCGGCTGTGCGCAAGGTCCGAGGTGCGTGTGCCCCACCGGGGCTGCTCCGGGGCAGGACGGCGCTCCCCGACAGGGGGGGATTACAGCTTCCACACGAGCTGGGCCCCGGTTTGAACAAACAAAACCCCAAGAGCAACCAAACCCCACCTCGGCTTGAGAAACCACTTTTAACGAGGCACCCACACGAGCAGGTGAACTTTGCTAGCACAAGTTGTTTGCCGGCACAGCGCTTACGGGCACGCACCCGTGTCCGGCCGGTGCCTCGGCGCCAGGGTCGCCTCGCACAGGTGCCCGCCGACCTCGAAGGCGCCCGGGCCGGGCGGGGAAGCCTCGGACCAAGTTCCGTGCCCAGGCCCTGCACGGCGGTGTCTCCAGGCGCGCCGCCCGCGTCGGGCCGGCCGGCGGGGTCTGCCTTCCTCCCACGCCCACCTCCCTCTCTCCCGGGGCTCTCACGTTTTGGGGTGGCTGCCGNCGGGCCCGAGGAAGGGCGTGAAATGCCTGTGAGGGCAGAGCCTGGGCTTAGGGGGATCAGACACCGCTTTCTGGGCCGCCTCGGGAATCTGTCCACAGGACGCAGGTAGCCTGCGTGCCGGTCATAATCAGCTGTGAGAAGCTGTCCACTCCGCCGAAGACAGAGAGACCCTGCGGAGAGGCCTGGACAAGCACGGGGCTGGGCAAGCAGCGCTTGAGTGAACTCTGCCCAAGACCAGTGCTGGGTTCTGCACCTGGGACGGAGCAACCCCGGCTGTGCGGACGGACTGGGACACATGGCCTGGACAGCAGCACTGCGGGAAGGCACCTGGGGGCCTTTGGTCCATGGCAGCTCGAATAGGAGTCAGCTCTGCCCTGGCAGGCCGGAGAAATTTTAGAGCTAGCTGTATGAGTCTTTATTTTCTTTTTCATTTCAGATCGAGGCAATTAATTAATTCCTGCTATGAAGCCCGTGATTACCAAAGTGAATGCTGTTTCACCAAGGTCAGATAAAATTAGCATTAATCTGCTGGTTTTGAATTCAGCAGATAGTTGACTTCAACTTAGTTTATAAGCAGACTTTTTCAGATACATTCCAGAGACTGCATTATTGCTAACAGCTCCTATTTCTAACACCGTATTTGCTGTTTCCCCATTTGTAGTGAACGATGAAAAATCCTTGATAAAACAGAATATACTTCTTTGTTTATTCTTATTCAAGCTGTCTTTTTCAAATATAAAAATCAATAAAAATCTATTTGTCAAATTGCAGGAGGCATGAGTAGATGGAAAATAGGAGGAAAAATAAGCTACATCTAGAGGCTTATTTCAGACAAATGTCAGATCTTGATTTATATCAAGATGACAGGCAGCCAGATATACCCTCATAAATTTCAAAGTGCAGGATTCTGCCACAGCTTGGCATTTCCTTCAGAGTTATGTCCAACAGCATCCATTTAAAACAAGGTACTTTGGGACACTTCTCACTTGAGAGCCAAGTAAACATTTCAATTTTATTTATTTCTTTTCAAACTGAACGGCTGGTCTTCTCTTCATACAATTATGCTATCAAATATTGATTAGGGCAAAGAGATAAAAAGATTGCAGAGATAGAGGTGAGTTCAAACATCTGGCCACACCTCTTAAGTACCAGCACAGGGCTGTTCACCTCCACACCTTGCTGGATGTTGATGCCAACTTGTAGATGGGGGACAGGATTCAGTTTGGGACCCCAAATGCAGATGAAAACACCATGGCAATTACAGACTTTCTATTCCTCTGAATCCCCTTTCCTCTCCTATACTTACTGGATAGAGAAAATACTATGGAAAAGAATCTATGAAACATACGTATAAATGTAAGAGGCACTTGTGAAAGTTTTCATAGTAGGAAAACTTGCTTCCTGATCCCTCTGCAGATGACCAACAAGGTCTGTAGCAACTCAGAAAATAAAGAATTCATAATACACTTATGTGAAAGACAACGTAAAAGTAACTGAAATTTGAGTGCCTGGGTCTGTAAACATTTCTGGGTGGTAGAGGAGGAAGAACAGAGATCAGAAAAACATATTTAAGTACAGAGCCTTTAATTCTTTGCCCTGTTAAATGTTAGCTACCACATAGGAAATTCAGAATGGACCCGACCTTTTACCATAAAATCCTACAATAAGTTTGTTTGCTAAGAGTGATGGCATTAAAAGCATGTATCTAGGTGTTTTGTGAAGGAAAAAAAATCTCAAGTTTAACATCATCAAGTAACATCTTTTTATTTATGCAAGAAGTTCATTTAGAATTCCATAACCTAACAGCAATGACAAGGACAGCTTGTTTGGAAAGAGAAATTAATCTGAATTTCAAACAAGCTAGTTTTCTAACTGGCAAAGAATCTGTAAAGTCACATCAGCTGTTTCATTGCCCTAATGTCTCAAGCCATGAAGTATATCTGACAGACACTCCCTGAAGGAAAGAAATTGTTAGGGTAGAGGCAGTCTGACAGATAATGTGGAATAAATGCACAAGACAACAAAACAAGTGTTAGGAACCCATTGAGATGTCACTAAATAAATACTAAGGTAGCACATACTGATTAGTAATGGATGGATGACCTTCTGGTCATCATTCTTCTAAGATACCATTCAAAACACCAGCTTCTTTGTTTTTCCCTGAAAGCATCACATCAACAGCTACAGCACATGGAAGTCACTTACAGGAAAGCAGCCTTTTTACCTTCAGTATTTTGCACTTTTTTCTAGCAACACATAGTAGTTGGAGAGAGTAGAAAAAGAGTGACTATGAACAGCAATACAACCAAAGGCCCTCAGGGGTCTTGGAGCTCAGACTTAAGTCTCCTCTGACTTTACAGAGGGCACAAGGACTCCAGAACAAGAGACTGAAAGCTTTTGCCTTCAGAGAAGGACTGTGGGAGGGGGGCAAAGCAGAACATTTAGAATAACTGATGAATAGGCTAAACACACTCATTGTTCTCAGAGATGCCAAGTGACAGGATTAGAATAAAAGTGAGCATTTAAATATGAGAAATTCCTCTTTAAAATCAATTTTGATTTTATTTTTAATTACAGTGAAGGTGGTCAAACACTGGAACAGGTTTTCCAACAAGACTGTGGAGTTTTTATCAAACTAGGCATGACCATGAGCAACCTGCTGTAGGTCTCAGCAGAGGTGTAGGACTACATAATTTTCCAAGGCCACTTCCAACTACCCATTCTGCGGTTCTGGAAAGTTTTCCATGAAAAAATGGTTTAAGATCAAAATCAGCTAGAGGCTTCTGTAAGAGATGGTTCGTTTTCAAGCATGGGGTTGCAAGTCACAAGATTAAAGGATTTTGGTGTTTTACTTTTGAGACATTTTTCCCATGTCTTTTTATCAAATGATAGGAAAATCTAGGTTCTGAAATTATTGTATTAACAGATAAAAAGCCTATTGCCCTTAACATCCAATACTTTCTTTTATCTGTTTGCTCAGTGAAAGAGTAGGGTGCAAGAGATGTAAGTAAGGAAGGTACAAGTCAGAGGGAAATTGTGAACAGGGAACAGCAGTGAACCAGCATTTCTTTAAGAGCAAGCAGTGAAGGATCAGGAAAAGTGTGAAGGGTGATCAAGAACAGAACAATTATGAGTGGCAAATGGTAATGCCTGAGAAAACAAAAACACTGCAGTATGTGATAAAGGCTGGAAGGAGCAGTATGTGCACTGAGTCAGGAAGAGTCAGGCACTGAGGTGACACAGGCCAGGGAACTGAATTTGAGCAAAATCATCCTCAAGCAGATGGACTGAAACAGGCAGCCCTATTCTGTTAACTCTTAATGTGAAGCTAGGGAGTGAATTATGAGAGTTTTCTTGAGTAAACTGATGGAATAATGCAAGGTAGGGGGGGAAAATCACAGCCATCTGCATAACAGAAAACAGAAAATAGTCTTTGCTAAGCATAGGACTTCACCGCCATTTCAAAAATATATGGTACCATGTCTCATCTGATTTTGTCAGGGAAATGGTTTTTCCATCATTCTAGCCTCTGTAGACTTTGACACCGTGCCAGAAAGGTAGGCTTCAGAGTCCTATGTTACTATTCCCCCTTACCTTTTTATTTTCAAGTTTTTTATTTGTTAGAGCACTGTTTTATCACATTCTCATGCTATTATCTCATTTTGGAGAAACAGTCCCAAAACATTCTGTTAAATATCAAGCAGCTGTTCAAGTCCAATTTAAATATAGCAATACCATCGAGTCCCATGGGACTGCTCCTGAGCAGTTATTGATTTAGGTGAAAGTGCGAACTGGGGACCACCACAACTTTGATCATCTCTCCACTCAAATACAGGGATAAACAGTGTATGCCCCAAGAGCAGGCAGCAGAGAAAAATCAAAGTAGCTCAGAGAACCATGCAGAGCCATTGCCTTTCTTTTGTAAATTTACATTTGATGATAGAGGACTATCTTTCTATGGCAAAAGGAAAGGCTTTCTGTATTTGATAAAGTGTGAAAATCCTCTCTGATATCTAGAGTTAAATAAGACAACTGTGATTCTCTAGCTATTGGAACTGCTACGAAATTGGGATATAGACAGAGGAAGTAGTATTACCTCTTTAAAAATTTCTAGATACTTGGTTAAAAGATACAATGGAATTGTGACAGCAGCCTGGGGGACAGGATATTTGGTTTTAAATTGAGAATACACAAACTTAATGTAGTGAAAACTACAGAACCTATTGAATCTCCTAGTACTCTGTTTTACTTTAGCATTTTGGTTTTTACAATTTTTTTACTATTAAGAATGTAACCTATTTGCAGGAGATTTAAAAAGTTAAGTCTTCTTGTTCTAAGCAAAGGCACACTGCAGATCATAGCAAATCCTTTTTAACAGTGATTAACTTTAGTGTGTTTTAAGTGGGGCTGCAGCTGTACATGCAGGGTATAAACAAAAAGCTGTACTATTTGAAAAATGCTAAATGTAAGATAGCTGGATAAATATGTTTTTAATAGAAATGTGATTAACATTCTTCATGAAATTTAGAAGCAAGACCATAAACTGATGTCTTCTAACTTGTTTTAACCAAATAAAAATGTATCTGCTTCTCTAAATAAAAAAAAAAAAAACTACAACAGTTTACATTCTCTAACTTCTGAAACTCATAAAAACCACATAAATTATTGTCACACTTATGCTATCATCCATATGCCAATGCACCACCATAACCACTTGAGCTGTAAGTCGTCTCATCTAACTGTGCTTAAAACAATATCCCAATGAAATGAAATAGCATCCTGGTAGACAATCTGATGGAAAGTTCTTGCTCCTTAAACTATTAAATACAAGAAAGCAGTGATTTTGGATATCTTGTGGCAAAGTGTCATTGAAAACAGAATTCTTTAAGTTTCAAGCAAAGTAGTTTGCCTGTGTGATGGTTGACCCTGGTTGGACAGCAGGTGCCAACCGAAGCCGCCATATCCTCCCCTCTCAGCTGGATGAGGAAAGGAAATACAACAAAAGGCTCATGGGTTGAGGTAAGATCAGGCAATAATTACTCACAAGTTGTTCTCATGAACAGTAAACAAGTAAACAGACTTGACTGAGTTAAATTAGTTTAGTTTACTGCCAATCAAACTGGAGTAGGATAATGAGAAATAAAACGCCAAATCTTAAAAACACCTTTTCCAACCTCTCCCTTCTTCTTCAGCTTAACTTTACTCAAAATTTTCTCTACCTCCTCCACTCAGTGGTGCACAGGGATGGCAAATGAGGCTTTGGAGCCAGTTCATCACATAATGTCTCTGCTGCTCCTTTCTTCTCAGGAGAGGACTCCTTACATTGCTCCTGTTCCAGTACGGGTCTCTTCCCATGGGAGAGAATTCTTCAGAAACTTCTCTAGTGTTAGTTCTTACCCTGGGCTCCATGAACTTCTCCAGTGTGGGTTCTTTCCATGGGGTGCAGTCCTTCAGAATAGACACCTCCAGCACAGATTCCCATAGGGTTCCCTAGGCCTGTCAGAAAACCTGCTTCAGCATGGGACCCCTTCCATGTGGCCATAGGTTCTGCCAGGAGCCTGCTCCAGAATGGACTTTCCACATGGCCACAAACTCCTTTGGACATCCACCTGTTCCATGGTGACATCGAGTACTGGGTCTCTAGGAATGACTTAAACCATTCCCCACAGATTAACTATCATAGAAGAACAAAGACTTGTTCAAATTAAGGAGCTAGTACAACTCAACAGGCCTGACACAAAGTTTAACAAAACTCTGGAGCTTGGAATAGCTCATATTTTTCTAGTACTGCAGTTAAGATACACCAGAAAATCCTATACTGAAAAAAAATCACTGTTCATGTCTGTCTTCCACACATTTTTCCAAATCAAAGGTTTTGGGCTAATTAGGATAGGGCTTCATTACTAGTTGAACTAATCTACACATGTCTCCATGAACTGCAGTACCATTTCCCTGTACCAAGGAGATGCTACCATTTCTTTCCTCAGGCCACTCTTAGTTTTCTTGTTCTGACTGGATCAGCTTCCCCGATCCACTTGCTCAGTCTCAAATATCACAATGCTCCCACTGCACAGAAGGGTAGTGAGAATGTAGTTTGTAGCACAAAGTAAGACTAGCCTTCCTCTATTAAAGCTCAAATTCTTTTCCTCAGACAAGTGACAGAAAATTGGAAAAAAAAATCCTGCAGGTAGTTTTATACTACTGGCTTCAGTAATTACAGCCTGTATCAAAACCAGTACATTGCACCAGTTTTAGAGTCATGTCCATTCACAATCCACTACAGCTGGGGAAAGTGCCTGCAGAGGTAAAGTAGGCTTTTACATTTGTGCAGCTTTAATAAAGTTGAAAAAAAAGACAGTACAGTGGAGATTAAACATCAAAAGTGAGTCTAAATGGAGTTGTTCAAGTGATTGAATAGGAAGATTGTGATAGTTTCCACTCTCAAGGGAAGTCAGGCATTGAAACAACTTTCCCAGTGCCATATAGTCTCCACTGTTTAAGACCAGACCACATGAACACCTAAGCAATGTGCTATGACCTTGATTGTAGAAAAGATGTCTTCCGAGACAGTGTCCAAGATCCCTTTCATCTGAATTATCTTAGGATCCTAAGCTTTACTGTGGCAATTTAAAATAATTCTTTAACATAGCACATGCTAGAAGATAAAGTTGTTTTCAAATGTCAATGGAAGCATTTGAGTATAGGGTGGAACATATGTGAGGATTCATGTTCACAAAAGCATACACCAACACACAGAAGATGCCCAAATATATTTATTTAACTCTTTAAAAAGTATGTTACTCTTTAGAAAAAAAGGCCAGCCTAAGAAATCTCAGTACAGATTAAAGTACATCAAATCCTGCATATACCTAATTCTGATGTTTCCCTAAACATCAGCACCATCAAACACAGCAAGGTAAGATTTCTGAAGTCAGTAGCAATGAGGTACCAGGACAGAAGAAACCCTTAAAATAAAGAGGAGCTTCAAAGCCTTTGAGCCAAGCAGAGCCCGAGTTCCAGAACACATTCGAGAACCATGAAATATCTCTAATCCTTTTGAACTACTTTTGCTGCCAAAAATACATGACTGTTATAACAAAGAAACATAAGCATCTCAGTATACAGTTACAAACTGGTAAGCCAGTTCATTAGTTCAAAGCAGTCAAAAGAGTTCTAAAACTGACAAAGATAGAGCTTGGGGCAGAAAGGTTGACCGAGTAGCATAAACCAATCAAGCTATTTCCCTCAAGACCTCTCTCCTTGCTCATGGTATTCAGAACCATCTCTGGACAGAAGAAAAAAAGCAAGTTCATCATCACAGGACAGTAAGGTATTTACCTCTTGTCCTCTTTGTAAAGTTTTCTGTGTTAGTGCATGAAAACGTTACTGGCTATTTCTGGATGTGCATAGGGGTGCAGTTACCATAACTATGTGCCTGCAGTACAACTGTATTGATTAATGTGTTTCATATGTAAAGTATTAGCTGAAAATATTTATCTTTAAGTTGCTGGAAATGCATTTTTATTAGTATCTCTATAACCGTGTCTTTCCCTTGTTAAACCACAATAATTTAACCATTTTGTTTTTACTCAGTGGTAAAAGCCATCTACTCCGCTCATTCTTAGTGATAACACCAGGAGAGATATCTCCCATCTGTCATTGGCCTCTTCATGATTTCTGGGATATCTTGATCCAGGAAAACTAGCAATGAACAGATCCTCTTGGTGGGGATAATAAATAGGGACAATTGTGCTGGTGAGAAGGCTCAAGTGGGACATAAATGGTGACAAAGGAAAAGTTTACTTTAAAGGTGCAAGAGTCTATTCAGCTAAAAGTGAGTCCTATTTGGAATGTAGCATATGTTCTAGAAGCAAACTAGACACTGAATGTTGTTTTTGTTCCTTTTAGGAGTGTAAACACTACCTTATGTTCTCAAGTAAGACACTAATCAGACTTAGATGCAGACACTCAAGCAAGTGGAATGATAACTCACAAGATACTCAGTTTCATGCTAAACAAGAATATGTAAACACCCAAACAAGTCACCAATTCAGATAGTACCAGACACCCCATATGGATGGTCACAACGCAGCACCATAGCAGCATTTTGATTTAAGGCAAAGTCCTGCTGCTCGTCCCATCACATTTACTGAACGGTGGTGGCATTAGCAGCACTGTGATTTACTCTCTGCTTTCAATGGGTCTAGGTCCAGTTTTGGTTTTCCCACATCATTCTCTTCATTAGGAAAGGTTTTGTAATTGGCAAGGATGTTTTCCACCAAGAATCGAGCAGCTTCATCTATGTTGATGTTGTCCTAAAAATGTTGAAAGCAAGGAAGTCAGTGATCTTTTTGAAACAGTCACACATTCCTATTAACAGTCAGACTTTCCTATTAAAAAGCTGTCCAGTTTGATCCGCAGAACACAAACAGTTTAGATGCAAGAGGTCATTGCTCACACCTTTTTTTTGGAAAATGTTAGCAGAAAGGTCAGAGACAAAATTATTCATCCATATTACAAGTTGAATTCTTATTCTAATCTAGTAGGCAGGCAGGGGAATAAGTGTCACCCACATTTGGAAGACTCACAAATGCCAAAGTGCCGTTCCTGCATCAGGAAAGATCCTAGGCAATACATCATCTGTAATAATGTCCTACCTTTTGGAGCCTTTTTCAGTTTCTGATGGAATTTGGATGTACTCATTTATGGAAGAGGATCTTTTCTATGAGCCTCGAAATTACAACTATTTCCAAGTGCTTCATCTAGCCACTCTACATATTCTTGTGCATATTTTGAGAAGTCCCTTTCCATACATGCTAAAAATGTATGTGTGCAGGATACCTAGAGATGTACTTTGACAGAATATGCAGTTTCTGAGGGTCCAAGCTGGCCTAGTGCCAAGGAGTCTCTGACCACAGGTTGGACCTGGCTGGACCATCTGGCAGCACAGGGCTGCCATGTTTGGAATTGCTCATCTTTGGTTCCAAAGGAAATACCAGCCCAGTATATTACTGATAACTAGACTTAGAGATCCAATTATTAGTTCCAACAGAAGGGCAAAGGCAGATTATTTGGATATCCAAGTGGGCAGGAATTCAAACCATAAACTGCTTAGGAAAACAAGACATCCTAAATTTTTGTTATTTCAACTACAACTCTTCAGAGTTCTACATAAGTCAATACCTAAGATAGAACTTACTGTTTTTATTTTTCTCTGCACCAAGAACCTTGTTTTACCTTGTCCTCTCTTAAATGCCACCTAAAATGCAAGTTGTCACTAGAATTTCACATTAGATTTTTTTCTATTGTTACTTGCATTTATTTTTAAGCCATAATACAGTTTATACAGTATTACAGGCAGGTAAAGCTTCAGGGAAGACTTTTACCGAAGCAGAATCGTGGGTGTTCTTTTTGAGTATAAAGAGCCTTAAAAACAGAGATTTTAGTAACAGATGGGTGAGTTTGGAAATATCTTTTCAAATGCAAACAAGTTGTTAGCTAATTTAACTGATTAGCTGTGTATCCTTCTTTTAAAGTAATCAAAGAGCAACTTGTTATTTTGTTTCTTGGGTCTTAGAGACTCTTTAAGAATTGTCTAAACATCACTGTGTAACACTTCAGCAGCAGCAGTTAAAGGAAGTAGGCAAGCCAAGGGAAAAGTGGGACCTTGAGGCTTATCTTTATAAAGGATTTATCAGCCAGAGCAGTAATCTGGTCTGGCAGCCACACTGTCCTCATCTAGAGGAGACCTTCATTTTAGGAATCAATATTGGGTTTCACTTCCAACTAAGCTGCTGCCCGTTTAATCTGTGCATTGACAAAACGTTTGTAGACTAAAACTGCACAATACATGAAATTACTCAAAGTTAACTGAATAGAGCAGCTGTCTTTCTTAACTTAAATTACTATACAGAACAATTTGTTTTTCACCAGTTCAGTCTTGACATTGCCTGATAAAACAGAAAAGTGCATTAGCAACACTGTGGGTAGGTAGTAATGAGTAAGCAAACAGCTTGTTCACTTCAAATCTTGCTATTTCCTACATCAAACAGTGACAACAGAAAATGCAATTTAAAAACCTGCACCTAAAGATTACCTGTATCTTTTGGGGAGCTTGATCAGCATTTAGTAGTATTAACATCTAAAGAATGACTGACCCTCATGCATGCAAGATGAAAATATTTATCAAACTCAGATAATCAAGGTTTCCAGATAGTTTCAAAGTGCTGTGAATTTAAGATAACTTTTAATCTAAACCAAATATACCTCACCTTCTTCAGGAATGAAGCTAGCCTGTACATCGCTTCAAATTTTGCTGAATTTGACTGCCACTTGTTATACTTCATTATTTCCTACGTGATTATGCCAATATTCAAGAGACTAAAAATATTTTTCTATTAAGCTCACCTTGGCTGATGTTTCAAACCATCCAACAAAGCCACCTTCTCTGCAGAACTGGTCCATTTGAGAGGGATTCTGGCTGCCATCTTTCTTCTGGTCACACTTGTTTGCAAGGAGAACAGCAGGGATGGGGCTGCCATTGGGAAGTAGTACTTTACTGTCCAAGTCATGCTTCCATTTTGAAACAGCCTCAAAAGTGGAGCCTCTTGTGACATCAAAGACCACAAAAGCACCAACTGCCTCTTTGTAGTATACTCTGGTCATATTTCCAAAGCGCTCCTGGCCTGAAAGAGAGGATAGTCACAGAGTATATTTATAGTGAAGCATGAGCTGTATTCAGTGTAAATGGACTACTGTACCAGCTTAATTCACAGAAGTTTGGCATTTGGGTCTAGTCACCTAGAACATAAAACATTGCCTCCTTTTTCTCATGTAAGTTCATTGTAACAGCTATTATTCTATATTATCATTTATTCTATACATGATAAGTTAGATGCTTAAAGTAGTTTGCAGTCCCAACTACCACTTGGAGTTTTTCTTAAACTTATTTGTTGAGTAGAGTTCTTTGAGAAGTAATGCCTAAAAGCAGTACCAGCACAGCTATACACAAATCATTATTTCATCCAAGAATATTGAGGCTTGTATCAAAATCTAGTTGCTTCACAGTTAAAGACTTAAGCAAATGCAGCCTTTTGCTGAATGGCGAGCAACAAGGGGTTTTGCAAGCTTCAAGGCTAACTGCCTTCAAAGCATCTTCTGAAGAAGTCACCTAGATTTTTCCTTAAGGACAAGTTCAAAAGGAGCTGCTAGCTTAACTGTTCTGGCCAAACCAGTTAACTTTGACTTAATTGTTTCAAATCAATTATTTACTCTGAATTAATTTTCAACTACACAAGTTCTACAACAATCCTGGGATTTAAAACAAGAACAGGTAAAGTACAATTACTCACAACAAAAAATACAGGGAAAAAAATCAATTGCCCATAAGCAGAGAAAACTAAAAAAAGCCTTTTCTTATTAAGTACAATTGCTTTAGCCAGAACACTTGAAGTGTAGAATTGAGTGTGCCAGTTGACTTATTCTTCTGTTTAAAAGGTCAGACTATTATGGTGTGTTTACATTTGAGTGTGTCTAGCAGTATCAAGTCCTAGCACAATGTTTGGGAAGTCTGGACTACTAAAATAGCTTCCTGCTTTGTTTGGAAATCTTCACTGGGAAAAGCAATCCCTGAACTCTACGATTTAGTTTTACAGTGTATCATCACTTGAGCTTTTATCTTTTCATGCATATGAGGTTTAAGAACACATAAAGGAGGAGCTGTATTTGGAAGCTTAGCTGTCCTCTGTTTGTAAACATGCAAGTCCACTTTTTATTCGCAAGGACAAACATACAAGGAGAATTGGGTGTGTTATCACCTTCTCATAAAGAGACAGAAATTCAATAGATGAAGGAAGTCGACAAGAGCTCCTGCTCAGCAGTGTGCTTTCCAGCTCACTTGCCTCATTTTAATGTCAGTACTTCTCAGTGTGATTAGCTCATCCCCTACAGACAGTTTCAAAATAGGTTACCTAAGAAGCTATTAGGGTGGCCTGAAAACAGCAGCAGTCACAGTCAAGTTCCAGAAAACTATAAAGAAGCTGACTTTATTTCTGTCCATTCACTCTAAACTATGATGCTCCAGAAAACAGCATCACTACCCAGTATATTCTTGAGAATGGGTATTACACGTTATTTTTTTCACTACTGGCTGATTATCTCATGTAAGAATAAGCAGGATCCAAGATATCTCCATACACAAAACTTAAGTTTTGAAGCAGCATTTATGCCATGCAATTTAAGGCCATACAACGAGTCAGACACCAAGCCTCTGCCTCTGTGACTATGCCTCTGGAAAAGTCATACTGCTAATACAATTCTCCTAAACAGAGCACACAAGTAATTCACTTGGTCTCCCTAGGCTGGATTTGTATGCCTAAAAGAGGTTTTTAGACTAGCCTTAACTACAAACCATACCACTGGTCACTGTTCCCCCTAATCAAGTACCCTTAGGAAAGAGTTAGATCAGAAAGCTTTTATTTCTTCTGCATGTCAGTGATGTCACATTTAAAGAAGCTTTACCCTTAGAATGTAGGGATTTTCATTTTGGGCGTTTTGGTTGGGTTTTTTCTAATGGAATTCCACACAGTCAAATTCAGTTACATTTAGCCAGTCACAGCACAGGGCACCACACAAGTTTTGAGGAGCTCCTTCTCAGCTTCCCCATTTGTTTAGCTGTCAATTTCACCAATTCCTGCCACATGGGAACACCTTGGACTATGCTAAAGCACTTGCTCTTATTCAGTGAAGGGAGATATCCCTTCATACCACAGGAACACTCCACAAAAACTCCACAAAAGTGTAATCTCAAGTTTTACAATGCTCTGTACCAACCTCAGTCTTCTATGGAAAGAGTTCTTCAATTAAGCCCTGAAATGGTCCAGAATTGAACACCGCTTATTATTTACATGAGACTGAACATGAAGCAGCAAGGAAAATGGTCCCATTAGTCCTCCCTATTCAGTTGCTGGAGAGCTGGGAGGCTTGCAGGCTTTATTAAAGGCTGTTTTTCCAAACACTTGAAGAACATCTACATAAGAAAACTAAGTTGTATTGATTAGTTGCAGGAAGGGTTGCTAGATTGTTACCAGAAGGAGTAGACAGAGCATGATTACTACATAAAAAAACTATATTATTAAGTTATTTAATAATTGCAGAAAGGGTTATCAGGCAGTTACCACTTCTCAGATAGCTGTGCATGCTGTACATAAACAAGGCTGCAATCACTGGGCACAGTGAAGGACATTACCATTGACTGAATCCCTTACTGCCCATTGCTCTCTCATCCAGAAAAGATTTAAAGAAAAAAAACCACTGGCAAGGTGGCCATACCTATAGCAATAACCATTGCTGAAACATGCACAACAGCACATTTAAGGTGTACAAAAAAGTGAAATTAGTACAATGTTACACATGGCTTCCAAAGAAACAAAGTTACAAAGCATAGCTCCGAACCAAACCTGAGTAGACAGCCGAGGTTAGCCTTGAACAGTGGGTTCTCACAGGGTAAGACAGCAGTTCTGCCAGGAGGGGAAATCAGCATGGAACTGTATGTTGCTTGGCACTCTGTAGCAGCCACAGTATAAACCGTGGGCTTTGGCTGTCCATAATAATCATTCAACTCTTATTTCCAGCAACTCTTATCTCTCTTGCAGTATGAGTTTTAGATTTAGAAAACATAAATATGTTCTTCCACAGTTTTAATTTGGGTGAAGGCAGAAAACCGATGTGCCTATCAGCATGAAAGTTTCTATCTTTACTAACAAGATTTAAACTTTATATTTGGAAGATTTGCTGTCTCTTACCCTTAAACACACACAAGCTCAACAGCATTGTATTTTTAGAGATTAATGCCTTTTAGTAGGCCAAATACAGCCAATATGAGTACTTCCCTCTTCTAGACTAACCCAAAGCTCAAACCAGCTGTTTTCACCTCTAGAATTCATATCCACTAACAATAAACCTGACCTGAATACTACCTTACAACTGCTCTTTCATCCTGTCTGGAGGCCTAATGAAGATGGATATACTGTATTTCATGCAAAGACAGAAAACACAGACTGCCCAGGGGGCAAGAGTTTTGATCGGTAAAAGGTATATTGGCATGAATTCAGTTTAAACTGAGTGGACTTTCTTTACTACCCCGTCATTACTGACAAAGCACATGCTGACCTTCTTGTATGGGATGCAGAGCATTGTAAACAGCCCTTTGAAAATTTAACAGGACTTTCAGGCAGAGCTTTTGCAAGCGTTTTTCAGCTTGCAAAAAAACCCCAAAAACCCTCATACTGAAAAATCAAACTAGAAAATACTAATTCTCCAAATTCTCAAGGCTGAACATAATTCTCTTTGTCCTTAAAACTAAATGTCTCAACTTCTGCCATGCACAGTTTAGAGACCTTGCTTTGTCCAGCAAGGTATTTTCTACAGTCATTTCTCCATATGTGACAATAGTGTTGACCAGTACAGAAAGGGGATCATACCCCCAGAGGAAAAAAAGGCTAAAAGTGATCAGATTAAACTACACTTAAAATCTCCAGTTTGTATAATTATAGCAAGAAGAGAGTAGAAAGATAACTAATGGCTTAGTACAGCAATATAGAAAGGACACCACAAGATTAATCATTCTGATAGGTCCAGGGGCTAGGCATAAATCTGATGGTGCCACTAAAGCATAGTTTGTGTTTTAGTAGTTCAGATGTAAATGAGGAGCTAAGATACAGGACAGTCACAGGGATCAGAAATTTGGAGGCATGGAAGTGACTTCATGTAATGCAAAGTTCTGCATTCTCTAACCACAGTTTTCATCCTGAAATGACTCAGCACATATTGCCACCATATTTCCCAGTAATTGCAACAACGTTAAGTGAAATATTTGCACAATAACGTGCACCAGGAACTAATACACTTCCCTACAGCAGCACCACAGGAATAAAGTTGATCTTAAAACTGCATTAGAACTTGGGATCTATTCTCACTACCCAGTTTATATTGTAATGGGTGCAAGTTGCCAATTAAAAAACAACATGAAAGAAATTATAGCCAGGTTTGACATTAGAAGCTTTTTATCTGTCCTTTACTGTAAAAGGTAAGTTATCAGTGTAACCTTGCCTTGAAGTTCATTTTAAAGAGTTTCTAGAGCAGTCTTTCCAAGTTTCTCCTTTCTAAAGGAGAAACACTAATGCAGCGTTTATTACAGTAGTGACTTATCATCATAGCAGTTCTTGTGTATATTTAGTAAAAGATACCTTACAGTCCTATTATTTCACTCATTATTTTGACTTGTAACTCCTCCTACATGACTGGAATTGGGGCCAGAAAAAGCAATTTAAATGTACAAATGACTGCTGGATATGCACAATAAGGAGTTTGTTAGGCCTCCTTCCCCCATATATACTTCTTATACCCATGAGTTAATAGGCAGTTATATCAACTAACAAGAACTTACTCAAAGAGAGTAAAAGGGCCCATCTAGAAGTTTCCCCAGCTATTCTTTTTTGCTATGAAGGTAAATGTTGGTTTACCCCTGTCAATACCAATAGTAGAGCAATGGAGTTCCCCTACCTTGTAAAAATCCAAGCTTTACCTAATCTGAAGCCACACAACTCAAAAGAGAATTGTGTTAGTTGCATTTAAAACCTTAATATCTCATCAGGAACACTGATAGACACCTGGACAAAGCTCTTCCAAGTTTTTCTCTTTCAGATGAGATTAACAGTTCTGGAATCCCCCAGAAGCTGTGTCATTAATGAGGATGAGATAGATGACCAAGCGTTATAAATGTCTGACAATTGCAAAAATGAACAAGTAGTTTCCCCATTAAAGCAATGCTAGTTCAAGCCATCTTTAAAAGATAATTAGCTCAATGGATAGCCAGAGTTCAAAATATGATTTCAACAAGTTTGGCAGTTCTGTATCAAAAACCTTACACTATATAGTCCAAACTGCAGTCACACAGAAGTCAGTGTACTAGCTGAAGAGTTTTACTCCCAAGCTGTTTGCTGTTATCTAGAAGACCACAGCAATGAAACTAGGAAGTTCTTTTCCTGGACCAAATAATAGAGTTGCCAAAAGTCTGAAAAAAATCAAAAAGCCCTCAGTTTATGAATAGAGTTCACCAATTTTGTCCTTCAGAACACTGAAAATGAGAATTCAAATAGTTGAAAAAGCACTTAAAATTCAACAATAAGCCACACAGGTAATGTTTAACCTATAAAACCAACCCAAAAAATTATCCAGCAATAATTGCAGTAGTAAACAAAATGACCAATAGATCTGTGAACCAAAATTACTTAGCTCAAAATGCATAGAATTAGCTTCCCACTAGTGCATTTCATTAATTCTGCTTTTCTATCAGCAGTTACTATACACTGCAGTGATCACAGGCATCAACAAATACCTAGTGAGCTGTAGTGACTGATTGTAATAAACCATTTTTTAGTCTGGAAGTACTTAAAAAAATCTCCTTGCATTGTGAGGAGCATTCTCAGATCAACTATTTACCTTGATCACTAATAGTCACTCATACCAAAATTCAAGGACAGTCAGACTAACTCTGACTGCTAACACCACGGCTTTTACTTTCTTGCTATCAACTACTATCAATGCTATCAATCTTGCTATCAATGACTTCATTAACCAGTGTGCAGGCACAGTTCCAGCATTTAAACTTCAGTGCCAAACTCCACAATTAAATTGATTCAATCCATTTCCAGGACTATGAGACATTTGTGCTTTTATTCAATGTAGACGGTAAAAAAGACCAATTAAACGTTTTTGACTACAGACAAATTAAAAGTTTATTTTCCCAGGAACAACTGAGTGACAATTCCATATTTACAATTCCAACTTTCAGTAAAGTTACTGTCATTCAGTGTGATAGACTTAAGCTAAATCACCTTTCAAAAAGGCTGGGAACATAGTTCAATTCTCTAATTGAGTTAGAATTGCTGTCACTTTCAAAACTCACCTAAGCCCTTCAAGAGTCTCAGGCAGGAAAAGACCACACTTTGGATGCCAGCTGGATGTTTGGCACAACTCAGCAGATATCCAGAACTGCCCTGGGGATGAATCTCCCAGTTCTCCAGACATCTAATGTACATTTTAGCATTACCAGGGTCAGGTGTGAATTGACTGAAGTTCCTTTTTAGAGAGCTATATAAACATGTTACTGGCGAGTTACCACTGCTGACAGCTATCCTCCATTTTCCCAAACCAGCATATCTTGTCCCAGAACTGTCTTACCTAATTAGATTGGATCTGTTATTCTGCGAGAAGTAGGTTAACCAAACCACTATCAATATTACAGCTCATGTTCAAGTGTGTCTACCTGCTTTTTCCCACAGATAGCAGCCATAGATTGAGAGTAGACAGACCTCAAGACTGTTACTACCAGATGGCTCCCAACTCCTCTTATCCATTTAAGCTGCAAGTGTCAAGTGGTCACATGTTAAAACCACAGAGGTGTTGAACTATGCATTTATTTAATGACAGGCAAATTTTCAGATGACACTGAGCTGAGTGGTGCAGCTGACGTATCTGAAGGGTGGGATGCCATCCAGAGGGACCTGGAAAAACTGTAAAAGTGGGCCCATGGGAATATCATGAGCTTTAACAAGACCAAGTGCAAGGTGCTGCACATGGGTTGGGGTCCCAACACAGGCTGGGGAATGAACAGACTGAGAGCAGCTGAGCCAAGAAGGACTTATGGGTGCTGGTAGATGAGAGGTTGGACATGACCCAGCAATGTGCACTTGCAGCCTAGAAAAATCACTTGTATCCTGGGCTACATCCAAAACAGTGTGGCCAGCAAGGCAAGGGAGGTTGATTCTGCCCCTCTGCTATGCCTTTGAGAGACCCCAACTGGAGTGTGGTATCCAGCTCTGGAATCTTCAACATAAGAAGAACATGGACCTGTTGGAGTGAGTCCAGAGGCAGGCCATGAAGATTATCAGGGGCTGGAGCATCTCTCCTGTGAAGACAGGCTGAGAGAGTGGGATTGTTCAGCCTGAAGAAGAAAAGGCTTCAAGGTGACCTGAGGCCTTCCAGTACCTAAAGGGAGCCCTACAAGAAAGACAGAGAGTGGGTATTTACAAGAGCATGTAGTGACAAGACAAGGGGAAATGATTTCAAACTGAGAGTAGGTTTAGATAAGACATTAGCAAGAAATTCTTCACTGTGATAGTGGTGAGGCACCAGAACAGGCTGCCCAGAGAAGCTGTGGATGCCCCATCCCAAAGGCCAGTTTGGATGGGGCTTTGAGCAACCCATGGTCTAGTCCCATGGCAGCAGAGTTGGAACTGGATGATCTTTAGGGCTCCTTGCAGCCCAAGCCACTCTGTGACTCTATGACATTAGCAGCTCTAGCAAATGTTAGAAACCTGTAAGGGTTAAGGAACATCCAGCTTGACTTTTGCTTTGCACCACTGTGAAAAAGTGATATTTGTGGTTCTGGTGACAAACACACAGAGGCTACAAAGTGAAAATTACTAGAATATTATATCTTCCTGTATGAGACAAGTACTAGAAATAGCTTCACTGACTGCAGTACTTAGAACTTCTAACAGACAAGAGCAGCCTCAGACAACTATCTGTCTAGTGCCCTTTCTTACTAAGGGTAGCATGGCTAAGTTAACTGACCACTGGATGGACCTCTTCCCAACATTAACTTTTCCCAAATGCTTGCGAATAGTCTTCAGGGCAAAAGCCAGTTAATCCCTGTTCAACTGACTCACACTTTATTGTAAGAGACAACCTTTGACCCTCTGTTTAAGTCTATACCAGAAAGCTGCAGGGTGCAGCTGAAGCAGTTCTGTCGAACAATGCAGTGACAGAGGCATGACTTTGACAATATACTGTACAGACACAGTATGTATGAGAGACTGTAGTCACTGAGAAGTTACTGACAAATATCAGTTTAAGTGCAGCAGTATTTTGGTTATTTAGATCATATCACAACGTATTTCCACGTTCACAGAAGTTGCTTTTTCATTCTGAAATGTTAGGAGGCAGGTTGCTTTAGAGTTCCATTTTCCCAACACAGCGGTTTCTAACCTAGTAATTTTTTAATTACACGTAACATCAAAATCAATGACTAGTCCTTCCATTCACTGTTTCCTCTCATTATACTTTAACACAAGACAGTCCTGTTCACTACCCATGAAACAGCAAGAGCACAGAGATGGCAAGTGCTGGAAGCTAGACACCAGATTTCCCCTAGGAGCTATGATCACTTCTATCCAACTAATAGAAAAAGCAGGCCATTGTCTCCCACAAAGGTAGAAAATTTTCCCTCAAATAATTGTGCAGGCCTCCCCAGGAATTTTACAGCAAGACTGAAACTTATCTTTGCTGTTTGCTAATCTGATGATTAGCTAATCTGATGATTAAATTGCCCAAACTGACCTCAACAGCTAATTGTTCTGTCTTTAAGAAATTGAGGCAACATCCTGCACTTAGAGTTCAATGGGGTTGTGTCCAACATCATGTGTATTTTATGCAGCAGTATGACAGCCATGTTAGTATAAAAATCCACCTTTTTTTTTTTGCATCTTTGCTAAACAGCAAATGAGAGAAAGTCCCTAATTAGGCACTAGATTTCATTCCTCAGAAAATCAGAGTGCAACCAAGTTAAACAATTTCTAAGTAGCTGTCAAATGCAACATGTATGGAACAATTCTGCACCAGTACACAAAAGAGTTGACATAGTCCAATTAGTGCCAGCAACAGCATGAATTGGTACTTCCTACCTTGCTTTAATAAGACTTGCCCAAACAAGTAATTTGCCAGAGTTAAGCTATTTCATGCCTGACACCATCTGATCCATTTCTTTTCGTGTGCTGCCCTGCAGCCAGAGCTGCACCGTGTACTTCACAGTGATGCTGCATGGCACTACAGCACTTCACAGCACACAGGAGAACAATTCCAAAGTCAGTTTGTCTCCAGAACAACTTTATCACGAGACTGAAAAAATGTTAATCTCCAAAATGGTCAATGTGTCATGGCACATTGTGTGTGATTGGAATTCTGTATCAAATTGCTGCCACTCTGCTCTACCCAGAACTCTTAGCCTGGGAGCATTTAAAGAACAAGTTCCCATAAACTGTTTGTTGTGATATTCAGAGACTATTTCTCAACCTATTATTTGAAAACCTGCTAAAATCCATACAATAAGGAATATTTGTTTTCATTACCTGCTTTCATGTAGAAGTCACTGTTACTTAGAACTTGCTAGCCTCCTCCAGACAGCTAGGACATTAATTTCTCAGCAAGCTCTACAAAGCCCTGAAATTCTGCCATTTCTCAAAGCATAATTTCACTGTGTTTATCCTCTTCTTATGTCTCCACATCCAGAAGAGATCTTTGAGTATTGAACATTGTACCATAGCAGCTTGAGAAGCATGCTGTGCTTTGTTGTCACTGCTTATTGATGGGCATGCTGGCTTTAACATCATAGCAGGAATTCCACAAGAGGAATTCCTATATTTTCATGAAAAATATAAATAGACATTCCCTTGCTGCTAATCACTTCTTTCTAACATGGCATATCACACTTCTAAAGAAAGTATTTGGAGGGAACCATTTACAACAGATTACAAAACAGATTACAAAAGCAAAGCAATGGTTACTGCTGGAATTCACGGAGGGTATCGATAGCTGTGAGACCAAATCCAGTGGTCTCACACTACTGGATTTTTTACAGAACCTTCTAAGAACCTTAATTTTTGCAGCATGCTAATATCTTTTCTGGAACCAGTCAGTTAAGATTGTTTTCTTTGCTTTATGTCATAAGTGGAGAATTACCCCTTTACAGCACTTGCCAACTCAAATTGTACTTGCAGATACGCACTTTCGTAACACTGTGTCCTAATGTGCACCTAAAGAAAACCAAATTGGTATGAAGCAAAGTAGAGATGTAAATAAGGTTAAGCACCAAGACTCTAAAGCTGCAACTTCTGAAGATGCAAAGAGAGTTGATAAAGCTTGATTTACATTCATGTGAATGCCATACATTAAGAGAAAAGTGTATATTCAATATTGTCTGTGCCAGTTTGTCTCTGAAGTGCTTGACTTGTCAAACCAGCTTAATTTCTGACTACTTGACTCAGTATTACATGAAGGGCAAGAATTTAATACCTGCCTTCAGAAAAGTGGGTGACCTATGTAAGCTTATTATTTCTGCAAAGTATTTTAGTTTGTTTTATAAACTAATCCAAAACTTAGTTATTTTGAGCTCTCTATATTATTTTTCCTCCTGTCTACTGTATTGTACATAAGAATTTAAGTATTTTTTGCCTTTAAGGTAGAGTTCCCCAGCTTGATGTATACCCATCCAGCCATCCCTTATTCTCTGTATCAGAGTACTAGGAAAGAGTTTTTATTGTGATCTTGTAAGAAGCACAAAACTTCTGAGCAACTGGTATGTGACATCTGTTCGAAAATTAGGCTGAAGCACCATCTATTCCATAGTGAATAGAAGCTCAAGCACTAAGTGCATTTCCATTGTTGACAGAAATTGAAAGTAGCTGTAAAATAAATACACTGAACTTTATTTTAAGCCTGTACTAGATCAGGCAATCTTTTAGGATCACATCTTTAACTCCATTTGTCATAGAACACCTTGGAACGCCTTATGAGGAAATACTAAGCTTATTTCCAAGACATTCAAAGAACATGTGTCTCAATTCTCCCATTTAACTGAACAGTCCTGCCTTGCATAATCAAAATTACCGTACTAGACTACCTTACAACATACAAAACAGTAGCATTTCCCATATGCTTATGGAATTCCATCACCACAATGGTTATAGACTCAGTCCAAGATAAAATATACAGTATTTTGAGTGGCTACATAACATAGTACTAAGCAAAAGAACCTTTGCCATTACAAATGCTTTGGTACCCCACTGATAAGATGTGGAAATTCCTTCATTAGACTAACAATTATAGCTCACTTGATAACATTTCACTAAAAGTGTATTTAAACAGGATTACCCCCCCAAAAACCCCACAAAAACATCTGGAATCTGTCTTCAGAGATGTCTGAAAGCTGGAAAAACACCAAAACCCCAAGTTTAACACATTCAGCTCTTATTTGGTTATTTAGCCATAGAGCTCCAAGCTCAGCAAGTCATTCTGAAGTGAAAGCTCATAACCCAAATCCAGCTATTCCAGAAAAGTCATAAGAAAGGACACCCACACAAGATTTCCCACAGGGAGGTGGTTTCTAGAAGGAAACAAAATACACCTTCAATTCTGTCTTTGCCTCTGTGTTCAAAATCTATGTGAGCAGGCCTTCTACTTCCTACCCCCAAACTTTATTTGCTAGTCTTGCATGTTTCTAGTAAGCACAATCCTTAAGTAAATTTTCTCTCATGAGATTTATATTTAGGCATGTGTGAGCAGGAAGCAGTCAGAAATTAATTCTTTCATATCTCCGTGAGTGTGCAGACATAAACACATAGAAGAATCCCCAACCCTGACTGGGAGCTTTCTGACCTGCCCCGGCTGTAAGCAAAATGATAGCACTCAATCTCCACCTGAAAGCTGCTCCTGCAACCTCCATCACCATATAAAGTAGGAAACAACCTCAGAAAACGTACAAGTTTCTGAAAGAACTCTCAGCTCCAAATTCTGCATCCATTTCTGATGTGGTTATTTATGTGCATATCCTTCACTCATTAAGAATATAGTGGTGAGAAAAAAAGTCCCCCTACTTGAGGGCAGGTTACACCTGGATTGTCTTGCCTCCAGCTTATGCTCACTTGTACCAGGCACACACAGCCAAGCAATTTTTTCATGGTTTCTTTGCAAGAGTTGCCATTTTAATCCCTTCAATATGCATTGTGGCTAAGGACAAGTTGTTACAAGAATACCTGGACTACTTTTAGAGATTGCTGCCTCCAAATTCTCCGTACTTAGGAGAGATTTCTCTGCAAAGCAACCGAAGGGTACGTGCCTCTGGCACAGAGCCAGGCATGGATATGGAACAGCAGAAGTTTTCTGGTTGTTTCCCTATAGACTTTCACGGATGCCTTAACATCACTGAACACTTGCTTTAGACCTTATTTAAAAAACAAAATAAAACCAGCCCATAACTCAAGAAACAAGCTAATGCCCCAGTAAACACAGGCAGTCTCTATGACATGCCAGTGGCACAAGTGCAGACTAAATGGAATACAAAGCTGCTCGAAACTAGAGCTTTCACAGTGAAGTAAAATACTTCACATACTATAACTGCCTGGATACCTTTGAAAGTCAACCATAACCATAGTTTTCTGTACTCTGACTCATTTCTCATAGCTTCTTATAGATAAGGCTAAAGGTTACTAAGAAAGTTAACTTGCTCTTAACATCAACTCATATCTTAACAGTCATTTATCTTCATACAAAAGACAGGTTATTCCAGCTCTTCCTCACCTTAGCATTTAACCAAAATACTTAATCTAGATTCTCCATCCTCTTGGGGACTTGTATATACCTAAAGCAAGTTACAGTTCAGTTCCTCTCAAGGAGGCACACAAGATTTTAGTAACAAATTTACATGTTACATGCTGCTTATCATTCAGCTCTTGGAAGCCTGTAGAGCATGTTTACAATACCAAAGTACAATGATTCCTCTTCTGTTTGGCCAACTTCATAGCCATGCTCTGCCAGTTAAAGGATTACTTCAGTTTTAATAAATATTTATACAAAGAAATTCTAATAAAATCCTGGAAGAAGAATGCTATTACACCAAAGTTAATTCAGAACTCCTCAAAAAAACTTTAAAATCAAATTGTCTACCAGTTGCCATTAGTGACATTCTTCATGAGAAGCCAAACTCAAGCCACCATCCATGATCTTTACCACTCCTGCCCTCCAGCAAACTGCACTTCATCCAGGCTGATGTGAGTGACAGTGATAGTCAATGTGAGCACAAAAGCAGAGTTAACAGTTGCTGGTTTTATTAGATCAGCTTGAAAGTTTCTGTGATACTGAAAATGCTTTAAGCATTCTTTCAATCATCTGACAGCTTCATCAATATGCCACATACACCTCCTGAGCACACTGTGGTCACTGCAGTGCTCACTAAAACAGCATGCTTGTCAAGTAGGAATCTCTACTGTTTTGAAATAGACTATAAAAACACTTCCCTATCATTAAGATTTTTATTTTGCATCACTTTGCCACAATGACTCATTCCTACATCCTATTTATTTTGCCCATCATTTATGCCCTTTGATCAAGGTTTTAACACTTTCAGAATTTATCCAGAAAGATATATTTTTTGCGACTTTAAGCATCAAAATAAGGGGAAAAAAACCCCAAAACAACAAAACACGGAAGGTAACCAAACAAAAACCCCAAGAATAATACCTAAGGGCAGCTAAAGTTCCTGCATGAACATGCATATAATCTGTTCAGCTCCTTTCAGAATGCTCCTTTCTTTATGCTCTAACCAAGAAAATTTGACAGTGACTTATCAGTCTTACTCTCCAGCTTTTTCATCATCTTTATTCAAGAAGTTACAGCCTGTGCCTAAAAACTAAAACACCTGTCTATCTCTGAAATACAAACATCTAGGCACAACAGTAACCTTCCTCCCTCTTCATGATTTTACATCCCCTCCCCTTCGATTTGCATTACTTTGTACCTTATAACAAGAGGGCTATTTTCAGCAAAAAAAAAAGAAAAAGCATAAGCAGTGTAATGCGGTCATGCTCTATTTGACAGAATTATCTAATCACAAAAAAAAACCCAAACCAAAACAACCTCAGCTGGCCTTTGAAGTCATCCAGTAACCTGCTGCATTGCAATAAACAGCACAACATTCATCAGTTCTCCTACATTCACAACAGAAGCCAGCATAGTATCAGCATTATGATCTTTAGTTGATGCATGAACTATAGGGTCAGCTCTGAGTTAGGTACGAAACCTTAGTTTGCATCACCCAGCTCTTTAAGGAAAGCTTCTTATGATGAACTGTTACATCCAAGCTTTGATCTAGTGAAAATAACATCCCTTTCTATGCTTAAGGGTTAGATTTTAATTCAACAGCCTTTTTAAATGCATCAAATCAATTCAGAGTGCCAGCACCACATTGCTTGCAGGGAAGTCACATGTAACATTACTTACCATAAGATTTAGATCTCTTGAAGAGATCTAAAGCCGTTTGTCTGCACACACCAGCAGGCAAAATTATCTACGAGCTGTTGAAAGCCAGAAGACAGCTGGGCTGATGAGTTAAAAAGGAATGACTATCACATGCTCAGACACTGTGCTACACTTCAATAAAGCACTTTAGAGAATATTGTCTGTGATTACAGAAGCCATCCTCAACCTGGTTCTTTAACTAAGAACTTCAATATAAATCTGTTAACATTCTCAGGTATTTAGAAATATTCCTGATTGTATACATAAGCAGCTGCAGAACACACCCCAGGTTGAGGAGTCCAGCAGCTTTAAGACCATCAAATACCCCTATGGATACTAAAATACTCTTTATTTTACTAATTAACTCTCAGATGTCAAGTGTTATAGGAGTCCAAATTGTTGCTGATACACTGGCTAAGAACAACCCAATCAAAAATCACCAAGATTACTTCTCTTGTTATTTCTTTCATTGGGCAAGATACCCCAGTCCTTTGGAAACAGAATACCCTAAACTAGCAGATTAGACTAAAAATTTGGAGTGCAAACTGCAGAACAGTTGCATCTTCCTTTTTCACTTTTGCTAGGGAAAGACTAGTCAGGGGTTTCATACAAAAGTCTTATAAAATAGGAAAAATATTTCAGTGACAGGAAAAATTTTAATTCTTCAATCAATTCAATTCTTCAAGCAATTTACCACAAGCCTCCAGGGATTTATCAGCAGCTCTTAACTTATTCTTCTCCTAGCAGAGACAAAAATACACCAGGGGCGATAATCAAGAATGAAAAAGACTGTCTTCTGGATCGTGACATTAATGTATGGATTTATTGATAGAACTTGCTAAGCTGTAAATAGGTTCTGTCCAAACTTTGTGACAAGTTACAGCTAAGTTTCTGCCTATCCTGTTGAAACAGATTGCTTTGGCAAAGCACTCAGCCTACCCAAGTCTGAGCAAAGAAGGGCTGAGAAGTCAACACAAGCATGGCAGCCTGCCAAACCCCAGGATGCCAACAGCCTCCCCTTTTCAAACTTTCGAACCCCAGGATCACTAAATATACCCAGAGGATTGCAGCAGTTTGTACTGATACTGTTAATTGAGTCACAGAAAGTTAAAGCTGAGTCACAAAAGGAACACATCAGAAGAGAAAGCTTGCCAACATTTTACTTGCTCTTCAAAACAGCAATTACAAAATATTTTCATTTGCCCTACAGGCCAGCAACAGCAAGATTCATGGTGTATTTCAGCAGATGGCAGTAGGAAGGCTTTTCAGTTTGAGGAGTCATATTTGAAGCATTTTAGAGCAAAAAGATCAGAAGTTGAGGTTCAGCTGGTCTGTCACAGGGTTACAGCAGCCACATGTCACACTTCCTTATTTCTGAGCTTCCACTGATAAGCATAAAGTTCATAGAAACAGTAACTACCGGGTTTTTTCCCTTGTGTCTTCTTCCAGTAGCACAAGTTCAAACACCAGCATTTGAAAGAAAGTCTGCTTTTTCATATCCAAGGAGATATTCTGAGGGTGGTAGATAGGGATGAGGAGAGGTGCAGGCTAACAGTTGGGTTGCACACAAAACTAGAAATGCAATACCAGCCAAAGTTTTTACGGAGCTGAGGGACAGACTTCTTACGAGACCACAGCAAAACAGAGATTGCTCTGTGGCATCTAACACCATAGAACAAGCAAAGTTAACTGTGGTAGGTATACACAGTTGGAGTCTTGGAAACAGAGATGCTGAAGAACAGGGTTGAATCACATATAAGAAAGTAATAATGCATGATTTGAAAAAGTGGACAGGACTTTTCTGCTCCCATGTGCTCAAAGTATGTTTCTAATACACACATTTGTGATTTGAGTATAGAACTAAGTATCATAGAAGTTCCACTCTCACTCGATGCAGCAGGGATGGAAGCTACTTTTAAATTAATTAGGTGACTCCAAGCATACAAAATTTAAGCATTATTCCTTTGAGGACAATTTGAGTGGTTTGAGTTACTTTTAACCTGTAAAGCATGGTGCATTAGATACATTACAGAGCCATAACCCTGAATTAGTGTCAGCAGCAGCCATAACCGAGGCCCCCACCAGCCAGACAAGCAGCTCAGGAGGAGCAGTATGAGCTGGAACACCCCAGAACCCTGGATGCAGCAGTGAGAGTAAAGCAGCTGTTCGAGGATTGCCACAGAACCCTGGGCCGAGCCAAGGGTCCCACCAAGTCTGCTAACAGGAGAGGGCAAAGCCCATAAAAAGTGAAAAACTTCATTCCCACATCAAGACTTCTCTCCACTTACACCTCAAAGAATGAGAGGTTGCTTATAATAGGGGTAAGTGTACAAAGAAGAGATATTTCCCAGCCAAAGCACGCTTTCCTCCGCAGAGGCCGGGCCCGACAGCCGGGCTCACAGCACGCTCCGCCCGTGCCGTACCTGCGATATCCCAGAGCTGCAGCCGCACCAGGGTCTTACTGTCCCAGTTGATGACTTTGAGCGCGAAATCCACGCCGATGGTGGCCCGGTAGTGCTGCGAGAAGAGCTGGTGCACGTAGCGCTTGATAATGCTGGTTTTGCCCACGCCCAGCTCCCCGATCACCAGCACCTTGAAGAGGTGCTCCCGGCACTCCGGCACGCCGCTGCCCGCTCCTTCCCCGCCGGCCATCCCTCCCTCCCTCCCGGAGTGCGACGGAGAGGCCGCGCTGCCGGGGCCGCGGCTCTCCCGCTTCTAAACTTTCCCAGCCAGCAACTTTCCTCCGACTTTCCCCAGCCGGCTCCCCGCAGGGCCGGCCCTCGCCGGGCGGGGGAAGACGGAGCGGGACAGAGGGTGGGAGGGAGCGGGGAACCTCAGCCACCACCTGACTGCAGTCACAGGACGCGGAAACTCCGCGGGCTTATAGCAGCCCGGGGGAGGTGCGGGGAGGGAGCGTCCGCCCCGCCGCTCCGGGACACGGGGGGGAACGGGAAAGGGAAAGGGCCAGGGCGGGGGGCAGGAAGGGAATTACCCCGCAGCTGCTTCGGGCGGGCTGGGCAGCGCGGCGTGGCCCTCAGAAGAGGGCTCGGGTTGGGAAAGCGTCAGCTCTCTGTCGGGGCCATTCTTTGGTACTTTGCTTCTAGCAGTGGTGGCGGCAGCGAAGTTTTCCCCCGTGAAGTCTCTGAGAGCGCCCGGGCACTCTCCCCGCCGTCCGGCAAAGAGTGTTTTATGGCAGAGAGGTCCGTGGGACAGAGGGCCTCATCAGGGTGCGTGGCGATGGGAGGGTTCCAGTGGCCATTCCCAGGAGCCAGCCTGGGGAGCTGCAGGCCCGGCGTGCCCGCCCCGGCACCTCCCCGCCCCTCAGCGCGGCCTAGGGCTGCGTGCTGAGCCCGGCCGGGATAAACAGGGCCGGCAATGCGGGCAGGGCCGTGCTGATGCTGGCCGGGACAAACCGGGCCCTGCCGAGCCCAGCCGGGACAAACCGGGCCGGCAATGCGGGCAGGGCCGTGCTGATGCTGGCCGGGACAAACCGGGCCCTGCCGAGCCCAGCCGGGACAAACAGGGCCGGCAGTGCGGGCAGGGCCGTGCTGAGCCCAGCCGAGCAAACCGGCCCGCACCCAGTAGCAGTGAGGCTGCTCTGTGGAAAAGGCTCGGGTGAGCAGGGAAAAAATGACCTCCTCATCTGCAGGATTCCCATCAAACACCTACAGCTAAGTTTGGTTCCCTCCTGTTGCTGAATTGATCTAATAAAATATTTTTATTGTTCTTTAGTTGTTTCAAAAATTACCCTAAGCAGTATAGGATCATGGGATGGTTTGGGCTGGAAGTAACTTTACAGATCATCCCGTCCCAACTCCCCTGCCATGGGCAGGGACACTTGCCAGCAAACCAGATTGCTCCAAGCCCCATCCAGCCAGGCCTAGGACGTGTCCAGCGATGGGGCATTGACAGCTTCTCTGAAACAGACACGCTGTTAGAAACCAACATAAAACAAGTTTCTTGACCTTAGGACCGTGTAGTACCACGTGTGCTGACTACAGATGCTGGGAAAAAAAACAAACAAACCAACCAACCAACCAAACAAAAAACCTTTGCTAACATACCCTCCAGTTGAAACACAACCCCAGGTATCTGTGCCAGTAATGAGAGGATGAAGTTGTGTGGTAGCATCTCCATGCTGTAATGTTTGTTTATCATGTAAAGAGCTAAACAGAACTATTTTGTGCCAGAGAGCAATGGATGGAGCAGTGCCAACCATCCCCAAACGGAAATGTTATGTGGTGTTCTGGACAGCCTGTGTGTTCAGAGGCAGGTAACCCAAGGAAAGACTTGAGTAGCAGTGAAGCGATGCCCTCAGTGGGAAAGAAATTAGAGGTTAAAATATATGGTAACATCCCTCGAACAATCGTCAGCTGCTCCTGATACTATAACAGTCTTTTGCATATACTAATTTCTTTTAAATTAATGGCTTCAGTAAAATGATCCAGATATCCTCAGGTGGCTTTTGAAGAATGCATATTGCCATGTCACACAAAGATGGTGCCTACAGTGTAGATAGGAGAGGGTGAAAAGAAGAGCTTTTTAGCAAAATAAGGCAAGAAAAGACAGCATTCTTGAAGAAAAATTGTGTTTGGAGATTTTGGTTTGGTAAATTTGTTAATTTGTCATGCTATATTAACTCCATGACAATTATTGTAATTAGTATTTACTTGCCCAGCAGTAATGATACCAGAATAAAAACAGGGAAGACAATAACTTAGAAATTAGATTCTTTCTTTTTTATGGAAGGAAGCACAGGGAAGCCCAAGTTCCTGTCAAAAGATGAGACAAGCAAAACCCATTGTTTTTATCCAGAAGGCTGAAGGCAGATGTGAGACAATATTATTTCAGGTACAGGTACATTAACCACTATAGGTTCTGGTAAACCTCTCTAGCTATATCTAGACTGAGGTCTGTTTCATCAGAATGGAACATTCAGAATGGTCCATTCAGACAGGGAATTTGGCTGGCATGCGTTGAAATTTCTCCCCAGATAGGTGCCAGAGTTTTCCTTTGTCTTGCAAAAACCAGCGTGGGATGGAAGTGAATTGTTACATGCTCATGTAAGTGTGGCCAGGGTTTGGGGTGGAAGCAGAAGCCTTTTTCCACAGGCTTAGATAGAGTCTTTGAGCCTTTATTCCTCACCTGTGAGATAGTAATTTCATTCCTACCTTCTGGAAGAGTTGTATTAACTGATTACTAGGCTCATTCTGGAATTATATTCCAGGGTGTGGAATACTTGCATGTTGACTGCAGGCTTCTCATAACATTAGATAAATTGTTTTCCTTGCATAGATGGGAGCAAAACTTATTTCCTACCATTTGTTACCTACTACCCTTTTTGTTTTATGTCATAGAAATTCATTGATACCATAAAAATTAGTTTCTCCCATTACTTCCTCCATTCCTTTTATTATTATTATTATTATTAGTAGTAGTAGTAGTAGTATTTTTTTTTTTAACAAGGCAAGACAGATATTCTGGTTTTCGTTGGGATAGAGTTATCATTATCAACTAAGTGAGCTATCACTAACTGTACTAGCAGTAGGAAACTGAATACATGTACTTCAAGATACTAAAATTTTCTATCAACAGCGTGAAAGAAGCCTGTAATTTAATTTTTTTTCCTCACATACTGATTTGGAGTGATTAGAACCAATATTAAAATCAAAGAAGTCAATAAAAGTCATCATCTGTTCACAGAGGAGTCAGCATGAAAAAACAAGGGCAAATGTGACTGATAATTTGCCATGATTAATAGTTTAATCAGTACTAATTACATTACATAATCCCAAACATATAGCAGTAGAACTTGCCTGAGCTAATAATTTGCCTTAATTTCATTAATATTAATTTCCATCAAACTGGGTGATACCCGTGTGAAACAGCTTGGAAAAATTCAGTCATTTGTTGCCCTTTGTCTCTGGGGCAGTGCAGTCAACCATTCATGAAGTTATAGAGTAAAACATCATCAACACCTACCTAATCTTCCTATTGTGAGCTAAATATCTGTGTCACTTGGTTTTTTGCATGTAGTTCTACTTTTTAACTGACTTCCCTTCAGTTACCTGCACTGGGAGGCAAGGACAGGATTATTTTTTGCCATATTACTGGTTGGCTGCTTATCTGGTTGGCTGCTTTTAAGTAAGATGTGTGCTTCATATTTCAAATACAAAATAAAAGCTATTTGGTTTTGGTGGTGCTTTTGTTGTTGTTGTTGGGGTTTGTTTGTTTGTTTGTTTGGGTTTTTTGCGGGTTTTTTTTGTTTTTTCTTTTTCTGCACTGGAGATCTCAGTAATGAGGAAGAGAAATGTGTATCTTACAAAACAGGCTTTTCGTACACTCTCATCCTAAAGGCTGAAGTTTGGTCTGATTTTTTTTTTTTTTCTTAGCGTTGCTGTTTGTTGGTATTAGCTTGCTCAGCCACTGGGCTCCTTTGCTAAGTTAGCCACATGTTTATCCACGTGTCAGAACACTGGCTTCCAACAGCAGTTGGGTTTAAGGAACTGGCTGGCCACTGGAAATGCTACGGAAATTTCAATAGCCTCCTGATTGTTACACAGTGAACTGGTGAAATAATTTAGTTGTAAGACAACACTGTAACTTCCTTTTTCTCTGATCCATAATGTCTTTTGTATCGCTCTTCCTTCAAGACTGCTTCTTCTAATCTTTCCCAAGTTAGTCTCTCCCCCACTTCCTCTACGACACCATTTTGCCTTATCTCCCTTCTATTTTCATCACACCAACTGTAATTCTTGTAATTCTTTAACAACTTTCCTTTTTGCCTTCTTTTTCTTTGTTTTTTTGTTTGTTTGGTGTGGGGTTTTTTTCCTAGTTTTTTTCTTTTTCCCATTAATGTTATTTTTCTCCTGACCTCAGTTTAGGCCTTCCATTTTTTACTATTTCTTTTTCATGGTTTCTTTCTTTCATACTCACTTTCCTGTTCTTCTGAGCTTTTTCCTCTCTAAAGTGAGTGAGAGATTTTTCATGTTTCTACTTGTCCGCCAGTGGTGAGAAAGGGACCAGCAGCAGGTTCAGCCAGTTAGACCAGGAAAGCTACAGGAGGCGCTTTCTTGCCCAAAGCAGAGGGATGCATTTAACTTACTCTGCAGCTGCATTAGTAGTCAAATTCATAGCTGAAAAGATGGTATGAGTGGCTGAAAAAGTGGATGTACTACAGATGGACAGTTTCCCTGTGCATGTGAGGATGCAGAGCTGCTTGGACACTGTGACTGAGCAGGCTGACACACAGTGTTGTCTGTGTACTTCCCTGGTCTGGTGGGGATGCTCAGAGCACTTCCTTTGCTCCTCGTAGTGTTTCCCAAAAGTCAAGGGCATAACATAATAAATCTGCATAAAACATAAACATAAATCTGCACTGTACAAGAATACCATGATCACAGACAGAGCATTCTGGGGGAGCTGCACTGAATGCTTTTATTTAACAGTGGGGTTTGAGGGAAATGTCCCAAAGTACTGCTTCTAGTGATAGGAGCATACAAACAGTGGAGGCCAAGGTAGGAATGGAAGGCTGGAGATATTTTGGAAAAATGCTTCCATGGTCAAGTAAAACACTGGACAGCAAAGCATATACCCAAGAGGACTGAATTAATATTAATTGAAAGTTAGATATGAGTTCACAGTGTACAAATGCATGCCTGGTTTTCACCCACTGTATGCTCTCAGCTGTATGAGAGCACCCATAAACAGAAAGCTAAGATGATGTGATAATATTAAGCCAGCCTGGGGCTTCACTTCCTACCAGGCACTATGACACACTCTTGTCTCCTGACCACAAATTTAACTGAGTGAAGCAGGCCTGAACTTGTAATACATTCTCAGCATAAAGGAGAGTTCTACCCATACCTGAACGACGTGGTTTGGGAAATACAGGTACTGCTTCTGTGTCAGGTGTAAAATATGTCTCAGATGCATGCATGCAAAACTATTATTAGACAACCATAAATATATATTGGAAAATCCAGAAAAATAAATACAAATTTTTATTTAAATATGGTAAAATAATGGTGCAAAAAGTGAAGTAATGGAAGGATCCTTCTGTCCAGAGGAGTAAGAGAAACCAGCTGTGAAGAGGTCATGTCAAACAGTGACATTTGCTGACAAACTCCTGGAGAGACCCCTGATGGTCATGGGCAGAAGTCTCTTTAACGAGGCCTGATGGTCTTGCACCATCAGATGCAAGAGGATTGGATATTCTTTCTCACCTGTAATCTATGCAAGTAAATGATGGACGTGGAATACCATTTTCACATGGCTATCCAGCTTGCTTGTCCCCCAGTTACAGGCTTCCTGTTACCCACATTCTGGGCTATATTAGTTTTATTGTTACTTCTGTTCTTTTGAAAAGTCTCTTGTGCCTTTTCAGTTATCAGGAGGTGAATGGATACTATACTGCTGAGGCACTAAGTACTGAGAGGCTCTCTCATCATCTGCCTGTGACTGCAGCACAAAGCAGGAGCAAGCAGTAGTCGAAGTGCTACAGATCTGCTGATTTCTTCCCTGACTGACTTCTTTTGGTACATCTCCATCTGCATAGACAACAGACTGAGAGAAACGGCTTTTGAATTGTCTCCACTGCAAATATTTATTTTTTCCTTTTTACGTGTGAGAATGGTAAATTCTTTGCCTTCATTATCAGCACTCTGAAGAAGATAATAGTTCAATACTCTAATATTGAACCAGTTCAATGAGCCCCCAGGGTGTTGTTGGCAGGCAAATTTGTGGCAAAATTGGTAAATACTTATAGAGCATCATTGCAAGTCTGAAGACTGAGGCCAGGAGGGAGAATAGCCACTGACTGGGATTCAGATAAGCAAGACACACTAGTTGTTGAAATACTGAGGGCATTATTATGATAAATTTTCTTCCTTTACTAGCTGTTCACTCTAGCTTGTGAGTGGCATTTATTTCCCCTAGAGCTTTTCCCACATTCACTAGCCATGCCCTCAGTTCTTCTCTTTACTCCCAAGCCACATAAGGAAGGAAACAGGAGTTCTTCCATGTAAGGCCCTTAGTTTTCATTCACAGTGACTCCACCTGGTCTCTTCCATAAAGTCAGGGGTATTTTGATCTCTCATCAGCATAGAAGACAAGGCAATGATCTGTGTGGTGATGGTTAACTCTTAGCATCTAGAGCTGAACATAGAGGCCATGAGCTTTTGAAGGTGGGGAGAGGTGAGAGGATTTACTCAGTCAGCAGAAAACTGCAGCATCTCCAGCTGGGCATGTGTGGACTCTGCATAGGCACCACCCAGACACAAGCTGCCCTAGGAAGGCATTTTATTGTGTGTTTTAAATGGTTCTAAAACTGAAATACTGAAAGGCACTAGAAATTCCTAATTATGTTTAAGTTGGTAACTCACTATATTGTTTGTGTCACTCTTAACTAAAAATCCTTATCATTCTTATCTTATCTTGCTTAAAAAATGTACTTTTCCTGTACCACACTGAATAATATCTTCAGCTACAGAAATGTGGCTAAAGATACGACTCGGAAACATAGATAGCAAATTACATCGATGCTTTGAGTGATGAGTGACAACCAGACACTATTGTAAATAAATCCATGTTGATAGACACATTGAATTTTAATTCATTAAAATTTATTTAATTTGTAACAACCCTTTAAAGCAGCAGCATTTGTCACATCTTTCATGTGGAGCAAAGCAGGAAAACTGAAACAAAAAGCATTCTGTGACTTTTTGTAAACTGTTGTAGTAAGTGCTCAATCTGCTCACACACTGAAGCAAGAGAAATTCAGTCATCATGACTTCATCCCATCCTCTGCACCTTCTAGAGTTCACTCCTGTGCATTAACTTCCTCACATGCAGCCGGCTTCTTAGTTTTTGTGGCAGGACACAAAAAGCAAAAGATAACTACTACAGCAGACCTGGAAACACAGCTAATATGCATGTAGACTTAAATATACATCATGCTTATGCACTCATTACACGTTCAGCTGAAAATATAGATGTTTTCCACTGCATTCTTTGCTGCACAATTTCACAGCAATGACAGAAGACATGGAAATGACCTTTCCTCTCTCTCTTCACATTCAAAAGGGCAAGTTTCTCTGACAATATAAACTAATCATACTCATACATTTTTTGTTGAACTCAGTGCTGCTATGTACCTTAAACATGGGGCCATGTAATGGAGCAAGCTGTATTATGGTCAAAGTATATAATAGTTTCATTTATGTGAAGATTGTGCTGGAATTTACGTTCCAACTGAGTGTCTTTCTTACAACTGGTTTTAACTGGAAGTTGCTAAAATTATTGTTTTAACTGAGATCTCCAAAACCTGACAAATTTGAAGGATTTTTTTATGGATACCTGAAGTTTGATGCATGCTCCCTATGTCGGTTTTCAAGATCCCACTGCCAAGGACAGGAGTTCAAACCTTTCCAGTCTAAAGGATTTTGATCTTTGACTTGGGACAGTCATTTCCCCCCTCTGCCCCACACTGGTTTATTATTGAGACATGGTTGAACAGGTCTTGACGACAGGTTTTAGAGCTTTTCAGCCTGAGGCGGACACCTGGAATGGATAAGGTTTGTTTGGGTTTCAAGCAGGCTAAGGAACAATAATGGAGATTCCTAGTCTTCATTACTGGGAAAGCTAGTAGCTCCTGGAGCAATACTGTGTTGTCTTAGCTTCATTGCTCCTCTGTTCTGCAGGTGTTTGGACCATGGTTTTATAGCTCTCCTCTCAACCATAAAAAAACGAAACAAAACAAACCGAATAAACAAACAAAATCCCAAACCAAACAAAAAAGAACCCCCATCTGTCAGGCTCAACCTATATCAAATTGTATTTGATAAATAATAAATGAGAATGTATTTTGCTAAACAAAATAGCATTTTTTCAGTCATCATTTCTTAAGGAAAAGTATGGAAATAACATATTGGGAAGACAATGTGTGACTACTGTGACTGTATGCTCTGTTTAATACCCAATCACTTTACCTGTATTTGCAGACAAAAAAGTCTTTAGATGCATCATTCTCTGAGAAAAGCACTGTTGGGTTATTATTATTATTATTATTATTATTATTATTATTATTATTATTATTATGTTTTTATCTTTTAATGGTTTGTAATTAGGATTAGAGTGCTCTTGAAGCCGTTTTCTTTCCTGGGTGTGTATATCCATCATGGTGTTCCAGTTCTTAACCTTACCCTGGCTGTAAGTGCCTTTTCTGCCTGATCTTTCCTGAGGAGCAGCACCACTCAGCCCACAAGGAGCTGGCAGCCAGGGAATGGGGTCTGAGCACTTTTGCCAGCTGGCTGATCAGCTGAGGGACAAAGACAATAGCTCATCTATGCTTGCTCTGGTCAGCTCCCAAGACATTCTTGTCCTTCAGACTGGCATGACTCCTGGCTCAGTGCAAGTTTCCATCACTGTGCTGCTGTTGTATGTACATATAACTTCTTTTTCCTATAGTTATTTATCATTTTTGCATAATTTTGCTTTTGTTTGTGGTGGCCATCTAAAATGCTGCTGCCTATTTTCTGCATTGTTAGCAACAGTCATAAGCTACTGTCAGTTGGATCTTGTTAAACTGCAGCTTTATTCCATCAGCCTCTATTCTATGGAGACCTCATTGCCTACACACCTCTAAACTGTCTGAACGTAAAAGAAAATAAAGACCTCACCCCTAGGCATAAAACCCAACAACCAAACATCTGTGTTTAATGCTTTTGATATACCCTTCTAAAAGGTAGCTGCAGGTGCTTTTGTCAGTAAATGATTTTGAACTTGGCTGTATGTGGTGTTTCAAAAGCCCAAGTTCACTAGTTTTTGCTTGTTTGTTTTTTTGTTTTTTTTTTTAATCCAGTAGGCTCCATAGCTAGTTAGAGAGCTGAACTAACTAAAGAAAATAATGAGCCATACCCATATCAGATCAATGTATTTGGAAATTTTTTGCAAATAAAATAACTTGAATTGTTGAATAACAATCAAGCTGAAAATTAGAATGTAAATGTTCCTAATTCCATGAGCAGCAACGAGCAAGGAAAGAGGCATCTGGTTTAATGTCTGCTGTTAAGATTATTATTTGATAATTTTCAAAGTACTGCTGAGAGAGTACATGAAACTGCCACTGAGTTGCATATTCAGGTTCAGTATTGTTCTTCCAACGGGAGTACTTTGAACACTGTTACAATCTTTATCTCGCTTTCCATCTCACCATGGTAACATGAGTTACGTACCAAATCTTTCTACTTCCAAGCACCTTATTTTGTGAACAGTCTGTTTATGTCAGAGATAATATTTTCAGGCTGCACACATTCACAAGCAACTAACTCAGCACAGGCATCTCACAGTCCAGTCATAATGAAAACTGTTGTAGCCTAAAATGAGGTGCTGATTTTTCATCAGTACCTATTTTTGTTTCTTCAATGTCTCTTTTTATTATTTTCTCCTATTTTCTCCTGCTTAGACATTCTACTAAAGAAATTTAACTTCTCTAAACATCTTTTTAAGATACCCTGCTAAGTTTACAAACCAGTCAGTATTTGTTAGTCATTTAATTTATAGAAACAAAAAGTACCTGACTACCTCAGAAATTAGTCTGCAGTTTGTTCCCTTGTTTGTTTAATCTAATGTTGTAACTAATGGTGTTGATTTCAACAACTTTCAGGGTGTCTATTTGCTTTTTTTGTAGAGATATTTCTCAGATATTAACCCTGCCTCAAATGTCCACACAGCAAATTGAGTGGGATAAAGTATTTTGGAGCACAAAATGCAAAGCCATTCATTTTCCAAGCTGCTGCAGCTCTGAGTCAGTGATTTGTCTCTGTAACAGACATACCAAGTTCTTCACACATAACTTCCAGATGAAGGACATTTTCTTCCTAACAAAAAGGTGGCTGATCACAGAGCTCAGGACTCATCTCTTCTGAGAGACTTTTGCAGTTTCTTGCTGTCATAGATGCAAAACACCAAAGAATCCAGTTCTTGGCAGAAGGAAAATCACTTACAGAACAGATACTTACAGATTGCATATGTAGAAGTTCAATTTAGAAATGAAGGTGTTTATTTAAAATGTCCCAAAGCTACAGTTGACATTACTTCCTTTTGCTGGGCCTGGCAAACACTTTCTGTCTTACATGTGATTGCATGTGTGCTGGAGATCAGAGAGCTTTTTTATCAAAATTGGTTCTCAGATGCGTATAAAGTTTAACAACCATAAACAGTCTTCAAAAAGCAGCTTGTCACACGACATATATGGATTCCAACCAAGTTTTTTTTCTTTTTTGTTCTTTTTCTCCTAAATGAAGAAATTTCTTCCGGCGGCCTCCTATAAACTACTTCAAAGGAGTCTCAAGTCCTTTCTTTTTTCCCCCAGATGACCTACTATTCTGCTTCTTCTCAGAAAATTAGTTAAGATGTTTGAAATTTGAGGAGTGTGCAGAACAGCAAATTTGATTTTTTTTAAAAAAACAAATAAATTATTTCAAGAGACCTGATTTTATTTTCATTGATTTTTTAGTTTATATCTCTCAATTACAGCAGAGATATATCTAAAAAAGGGTAAGGCCTGCAGAAAATTCAGTAGTTTTGGAAAACTAGGAGGCTGACAAAAAACAGTCTCAATCCAACACAACACTTAAGTTCTGCTTAGTGTCAAATATATGAGTTAGTGTAAGAAAGCTGAGATTCATGCCTCAGAGCTAATGTGTTCCAGTGGTCTATCAAATGACTGCTGAGAAAGCAAAGACTACAGGTTACCTGCACGGATTTGGCACATGTAGCAGTGGGAGTTTCTTCCATGCCCCTCATTTGCAGGATTAAAACACACATCAGCCAATGGTCTCTTAACCTCTGTTTCATATGCCAGCAACAGCTGCCCGTTCTAGATAGCACGGATTCTAACCACGTGCTGTCACTTTGGTGGGTATTTTTCAATGTACAGGTGACAGAAACTGTGTTTTTGCTTAGTTAGGAAATAATGTTCTACTTGAAAAGCCAAGCATTTCAAAATTATGAAATGCCAGAATTGAGATTGTCCATCCAATTTTAATTTGGCACCATATATGTGCTAGTCCTTAACAGCACAACTATATTCTTTCCCTGTTCCCAGCTTCATTCATTGTAGTGCTGTATGCTTAGAGAATCCAACATCTGTTCACTATTTTTATCCCTGTTGCTTAACTAGTGGCTACACCATGGAATGAGTGCAGAATTATTTCTGTCCTCATGATCCTTTCCAGGGCATAGTAGAGTGCATCTGTGTACAAATGAATCATGAACTTTAATGATCATATGGCTGCTATGACATGAAATGCATCATTATCTCCATTTGATGTCCATGAAAGTGGAACAAAATCCTCTCTGGAGACCATGCAGAGAGCTGATGGCAGTACTGGAATTTGGGACCCAATCCAGTGCTCGCTCTCCCGGATGAGACCATTTTTCTCTGGGAAGAGCTGAGCAGCCTTGGCTCTCATTGACTTTGCAGTTTTGAGCATTCATCATGCCTGCTCACCATCACAGCACTGGTAATATCAAAAAGCTCAACCAGAAGATAAAAACCCAAATACATACAGTGGTTTCATGCCTGAAGCAATAAAAGCAAATGCCTCATTTAAACAGGCTTTTCAATGGAATGATGAAATTGAATGAAATTGCGTATTTTCATTGTCTAAATGCTTCCTCCTTCTCGCTTTGAAACCCATATTTCTTCCTTGTGACTTTGTCAGTGCACCCACTGAGGATGACACCACTCATGCTAGGGATGGCACGGAGCTACACTCGGGACGACCATCAGGCCAGAACTGGTGTGACCACTCATGAGCTGGAACACGGCTGCCCAGCTGAATGTGGGATGGACCCTTCCATCTACTTTCCTGTGGTGGGATTTGGGCACACAGCATAAATCCAGTTCCTTATTTCTCAAAAGTTAACAGGACTTAATTAAGGCTGGAAGCTTCCTACGTATGACTGAAATGAATGAACTTGTTCAGTGCCTGGTATTTGATGGAAGGATGATGGACAAATGAACATGCAGTCCTTGTAAACACATAGACTATCTTTCCTTGGCAAACCATGAGCACTTTCTATTTCCTACAAAAGAAATAAATGTTCAACAAGAGAAGTGTTTCTAGTTCTGAGAAGGCAAAAATACTTACAGATACATACGAGGTTTTGCTCTTTTAGTCTCTTTTAGATGAAGGCTGCTCAGATATTTGCAGGGATAATAGCAGTAGAAAATGTTTGGATAGGTAAATCAAAATAATTTTCTTTCAACTATCATGTTCTTAAACTAGACAATAGAGTGCTAATTTATTTCAGACACAAAAAAGTACATAAATTGGTTTGAAAGATCTGGAAACTTGAAGATGTGACCTTTCATACCAGTGCCCGAGGTCATGCAATTTCTTTAGATTTTCTGACAAAATATCCCTCTTGGTTAATATAATTTAGCTTAGTTAAACTTTTTAAAGAATAAAGGTAATATATCCTACGATAATTGCTATATGATGAATGCCTGCTGATTGTCCATTCTTTTGCTAAAATGCCCTCCTCAGTGTGTTGTGTAAGGCATATTTTTCAAACAAATTTCAGAAAATAGACCCATTTCCTAGGCTTATCTAGAATGTGCATTTATAGCTAATTAGCCAAACCTTCATCTTCCTGGAAGCAGTTAATTTGGCTTGATGTGGTATATGCCCCATAGAATTTCCAGATGAGTTTTAAAGCTAGATCCTGTGTGCTTTGATCTGTGGGCATTTTGGGTAATATGGTTGATTGCAAAGAAATTCTGGCCTTTAGTGGAGGTTGGCAAACACCAGAACAAGTCTTTGTGAAACACATGCAGTGAGGTCTGGCAGACCTCCTCCCACTTCAGCACTGTCTAGCATGTGCATTTGCTGTCTGTCTCATGCTATGTTCATTGTAAATAGTTCATGATGATCAAAATGTGCCACCAAATTATCAAGAGAATTTGGTGTTGTGATATTAGAGACTGCTCAAAGTTTGGATGACAACTCACCTTCTCTGCCTGTGCTAAGTTATCACTGTATTACACCAGGGTTTTCCATTTTGCATCCTCACTCCATGAGAACTCTGAACAGCTGGGAGAACAATCTTCTGTGAGCTTCTGGTAACTGGTACAGTACTTTTAAAGAGTCACAAAATTACGTACCTAAATTGTTGGGTTTTAAGTTCATGCAGCCCATGTATAACGACTGAAAGCAGAGATGGGAGCATATGTGTGGCATATAATTAAACCTCTTTAATGACATTCACAGAGTTCACAGAGTGGAGAAGCACCTCATAGCAGTGGAAATATTTACAGTTACAACCTACTGTCATTGTAAACCCCAAGAACTCGGAACCTACTTGCACATAGAGAAGACACCAACGAAGGCAATCCTCCTACTCCATGAACTTCACAACATAAACAAGGCTAACAAGTTGAGCAGAATTATGAAATTATTCTAACCTGAAGAACATTGCCTATTAATCACTTTTGCATTGGTTTGTATTTCACAAATGAATAAAACCTCACTTCCTTGAGTGAATTGGGCTCATGGATATAATATTAACAAGGGAAAATCAAAATGTTCCCAAATGATTTGAGGAGCATATTGTTTCAAGAAAAATCATGCAATGGGTGTGGAAGCATTTGAGAACATTTCTACACAGCATGACATGCTCCTAGGTTGTTCCAGGACAGCTCTCCCTATTTGCAGTGAAACAAATCCATTCTACAGATAATGAACAGGACATGGCTGTCCTTTCTTTTTTATTCTCTTTTCTGCTAGGAAGGACAAGCATGACTAGGAATGACTTCTCTTGTTGAGCTGCAAACATTGCTTAATGTATTCTTGGTTGCTTGACAATGAGTTTCTTGAATTGTGGGGTTGCTGTGAAATGTAATGAGCAGACTGTGCAGATAAGAAACTTCACACCAGCGGATCTGGTTTCATTATGTAATCATTCGTTTCTACTCTGCAAGCTTTTGCTTGTACACCGTGTTCCTCAGCTTTGACACCCTTAAATTAAAAACAGGCCTGCAGGGACCTTCTTATATTCATTAATGATCCCAATAAGATCAGTCTTATAAGGCACAAGTATATAGAAGTGTAAATTTTTCTCACATTCCAGTTCTTTATAAATTAATGGTAAACTAAATGTGATTACATTTCCTCATTTAACTTGTTATAATGTGTAGTTATTTGAATGAATCAATTACTCCCTTAAAGCCAAAGAGTGATAATCTTTGTTCTTAATTTAAAACTGCTTATGCTACAATTTTCACCAAACATAAGGATACCATATCTAATTGCAGAGGCATAGATCGTTACTTTTATGGCTCAAGGCCCCTGTTCTCAGAGGGGGGTTTTCACCCCTTTTTCACCCCTTTTCACTCTAATGCCGAGTTATGATAATCTGTCATTCACAATGTCACATTTCTTTCCAGTAATCTGACATCTTCCCACTATGATCCAATTTACAGAAGACTGAAGCACCAATGACATATCTGATTATCCTGTACATTATCATAGCACATTGTCACTTCATTACTTGTTTTCGAAGTTTATGTGCTCATGTCGAGCTGTTGAACTGTAGTCAAGAGACAGACGAGGAGGGCCATAATACTGCTAATTAGTTTTAATCTTAGAACTGTCAGGCAGTGATCATTTTTCAAAATTCTGAAGGATGTGAAAGCATACTTGTGCTTAAGAATTATGAAATATAGGAAATTAGATAATATTTTATAAACTTCTCATTCCTGTGAATTTTTACCCCCAAGAGAAAAATTTAGTTCACCTAAAAAGCAATTGTAACTGTAACCACACTCCAGTTGTCTCCCACCTTTCCATCCTTTCTCCTGGAGGTATTATGACAGCTTTTATCTTTTTTAACAATTTGGAGATATTTTAAGTACAAAGTGCAGATACTTTTTCCTACTTACTGACAAATAAGACAAAGAGATATCCCTGCCTACACTAAAAGGGACATGAGATCTCCAGAGAGGAGGAAGATTCTGTTTTTATGATCAACTATAGCAAAACCAAATCGTTAGCAAAACCTACACATTTATAACTTCCTATTGTACACGTCAGACAAAAAGTGTTCCTTGTCCTGTTGTTTTCTTCCTATCGTTATTTTGACTCTGTTTGCACAGCAGTTTTTCTGAGAAAGGGAAGACACCAACACTTCTGTTTGATTAATGGAGATCTTTGCTATTATTGTGCCTCCCTGACATTCTTGTCATTGACTAAAATGGGATAAGGATCTTCTGTTGATGCAAGGTCAGCCATTGCTGGGCTAAACAGCTCTCAGGTGGAAGTGCCTGAGCAGAGCATTGGAACAAATCATTTGACTTCTTAAGGGATGAGGTCCAGTTTCATAGCTGTCAGGACAAATACTTCACAGTTATTCTGAGAATGACTGATCGACTATGTTTGGTGTTTTTACAGGCTGACTTAACTTTTACTCTGCACTGCTAAGGTTAAAGCTGGATCTGAATCCTGAGGATGTGTCCAGACTGAGCACTGCCTCTTCTGGGGTTAAGTGTGGCGTGAGCTGTGCAGGGCAGCAGTGTCAGCTGGTGCTGCAGAGCTGTGTCACCTTACTGGGTAACGCTGTGCAACCGGGCCCCCTTGGCAGATGTAACTGTGTAGAAGGAAGGCAGCTTTTGTCAGCTCCACTTACATTATCTGTGTGGCTGATGCAACCAGACCCACAGGGAACCTATTCATATCTGCTAAGTTTCCACTCAGGAACTTTGCAGAAAAAGCCTTGTTCACAATTCAAAAATTTTGGTATCACTTCTGCCATCAAAATCTGGGTGTGTGAAACAATATGGACTGTCATGTCCAAACACATATTCGCAAAGTATTTTTTGTATGCAGCAAGCCATCTGTTCTGATAAGCTTTTTCCCACCTATTTGTCAATTCAGAGCAAAGCATTGTGATCATTCTTATTTATGATATTACTCCAGTTCTCTCTAGCCTGCTGACATCTACAATGTAAATTAGTTGCAGCAGTAGAGTCTCCGCAGTGCAAGCGTGAGATCCTTGCCACATCACTCCCAAGGGATTGAGGTGTGGAAGGCCAGCTCAGCTGCCTCTGCCTGCACATCTGGAGGGGAGCTCTGAGGAGCCAAAGCGGCTGCCCCAGCAGGAATGAGACAGGAGCTGGAGTCAGTGCAGCGAAGAGCTCCAAACCTCAGGAAGGCATTTCTCCAGTGGGGCTGCACCACACAGAGATGAGATCAGAGAGCTGTATCGGGTCATTCATTGCCTTTGGTTTCGACTCTAGGATTACTTAAACTTTTTGAATAAAATTGCATACTGCTTACCGTGAGAATAAATATTTGGGCCATTTTTTGTTTTAAAATATCGCCTGGACTCAGAAAACACAAGAAGAATATTTTATTAAGAGGATAAGGAGACAACATGCCACAGGCACTTCAAAGCAATAGGGGAGCTAAGACATGACAAGAAACAAGTATCAGATAAATGAGGCTGAGATTGCCTGAAAGAGGGGAGTGGCTGAAAGGATTTAATGGAGATGCAGACTATAATCTAAATCCTGTATAGGCAGACTTTGCACTGAGCACTGAGCTAAATGAGCTTTGGATCATGACCAAAGAGACAAATGGTGTACCAAGTAACCCTCATCAAAAGTTTTAACACAGGCATTTTGATCCACTCAGTGATTAAGGTCACCCAGCAACATCTCTTCCATTTTTGCACATTATTTTGAAACATAATGTGCATATCTTATTGAGAACTCAAAAAATGCATTTTAGTCCAAAAATGATCAGGAAAATGCAATGAACACCTCGAAGAGCTGGAACTCAGGAATAATCAACAAATACAGCACTTACAACCGAGAAATTATCAGTCTGATTCTTTCACATATGAATAGTTGAGTTTTCAAAAAGCTACAGGGGTGTAACTTAGTTTGCAGTGCAGGTCTGAGGAAAATTGAGGAGCAGGACACAGCCATGTGTTGTAGCAATGGGATGATCACAATGTTAAGGCTAGGCAGCCCTCATGGATCTTCAGGTGCATACGATGTATCAATGCATTCTGGTGCTTTTGCAATGTGGCTGCTTTTATTTGTAAGAGGCTTACTGCTAAATCTTGTAGGCATGAATGATGCTAAGAAACTGGATTTTTTTTATTATCACTGGAAAGAACCTTAAAATTAATAAATAATAAAGCTCTGAACAAAATTAAGTCAGTTTGATATGGAAATATTTACATGCCATTGTCATTCCTCTCTCCTAACCTAAGGTAATCACAGTTTAATAAAGTGAAGATTTAATTCAGTGTAATGAAAGTGAATATGACAAAACGTTAATATAATTAGGAAAATAAGGTCAAAATAAAGTATTTTTAATCTGAAATGGCTACTTCATAAGACCAAAATGAAAGCTAGTTGCAGTTTTAAACATAATGAGAAATGCTCTGAAAGTACTTGATCATGCGTGTAAATATTAGGCAAGAGAAAGGCTGTTCGGTTCCACTTCAGTGATATTAAATTTATGATTATATTAAGTTTTTATTAAATATTAAATTTATGATTATATTAAGTCCAACAGCACTTGGAGGATGGACATTCCGTGGGGTCCCTGAGCACAGTGAAGGGGAGTCTCTTTCACCCAGAAACAGAAACAGAAACAGGATTATGAAGGATTGTTGTTATTTGATAGAAGAAAAACTGAACACCTGGTGATGTTACTTGCACAAAGTCAGTTATCAACAGAGCAAACAGTCCTAAACTGGATTTTCAATTAATTTCAGGTTGGATAAATTGAAAAACTTTTACTAGAAAATACTGATTAAAAAAAAAGATTTTTTAAATCCAATTTTGAGGGTTCTGAGTACTTAGAAAACTAGGTAGAAGGCTATTTAGGTGAAAGACTTTTGCATCAGAAAGTCAAATCATTTAAACGTCAGAATGTTTAAAAAAGTACTAGCACTTAGAGGAGTAGGAGTTTCCTGAAAAAAATTATATAAAATTATTTGGGTTGGGTTTGCTCGGCTTTTTTCCCCCCAAAGTATTCTACTTGCTTTTCTCTCTTGGAAAAAAAAGCAAAACAGTTAAAACTATTTGTGTTTATAACATGGATATGAACTCAAATCAAATATATTTGAAGAAAAGGTGTACTTATTTGTGAAGAGTATGTAAACTTCAGAGCTAGGAGCTAAATGTGGCACCAGTGCCATACTGACCCTGGGCTCCAAGGCTGTCTTACCTGGTTTTCCTGCAAACCTTAAGGCTTATACATGCACTACCTGAAACTCAATATTAATTTTTAGATAGAAATGACTGAGAAGGTATTTAAGAAATTAGTTTTGGTTGGAAATTAATGAGTTAAAACTCTAAGAAATCAGTATTTCTGTTTTCATAAACTTTCATAAGAAAGCAGTTGCACCTACAGTGTTTTTCCTGTTCATAATCAGTATACTATTACAATAATAATAATTGTCAGGCAATATAAGTATAGACAACATAACAATGGAGAACTTCTTGATTAAGATCAGGACCTTAAATTAAGGTTTCTTGTATTATTTTATATTGCAAGGTGAGTCACAGCCAAAGACTCATCAAGACATTGATATTTTGTATATACAAAAAAATCAAATGTTCACTTGCTAAGTGGCTAGAGTTAAGAAATAGAGATATTTCTCTTCCTATTGTTGGTTTTCTATGTCTTGAACTTGTCCTGCACTGGGTCACATAGCCTGGTGATCATATGGCTCAGAAGGAAGGAGGTGGCCAGAATTACACAGTGAATTTCAGAATGATACCTCCCATATGCTGCATTTTTCACCCATATACCCCGTGGAGTTCATTTAACATGGAAACATCTCTGGAAATGCTTTCTATGAGCAGCTCCCAGCACCCACTGAAGAGGAACCCTTGAACACCCTGGAGAGTCTGTTTGCTCTTCACCTTTTGGAGAAGGAACAGAGCACTATGGAAAGCAGTAGTTGTAGTTACACTCTAGAAACTAAAAATGCTGCTGGCAGTGCTCCTTGTGACTGAAAAGTCACAGCTACTTAAGCTGAAGGGCATAAAAACCTTCAGTCTTCCCCCCTAGCCTCACCTGCTGGGATGCTCACAGGATCAGGGCTGGTGTAGATGGCCAAGCTCCCCAGGAGTGCAAAACACATTCCAGTCTGGCCCCTTCTGATAACCCTGCCGTGTATCTGCCTCCAAGTGCAATCACAGGCATGGGCTCAGAGTCACACCATCACACCTGCCACAGAAGCTGGCTGTGTTTTCGTGTTCAGACTGAAAACTACATCACACTGGTAAGAATCCCGGGGAGTTAAAGGGCAGGGGAGAAACAGGCAGAGAATTCTTTTCTGCAGTAACCCTGAGGGGGGCTGTGCTGAGCATTTCATCCAAGCACAAAGGAAAAGAGGAGTTTCTGAGAGCTGTTTTTCCTTGATGGCAGGCTGATGCAAGCTGGCCTCTGGATAGCCCATCCACAGCTGCTGGGTGCTGCTCTCTCTTGGCATTGCCATTTCCTGTCCCTGCCACATGTGATGGATAATCTGTCATGCCAAGCTTTGATTCCTGCACCTGCCTCACTCTTTACTATCCAATCTCTCTTGTGTCCAGGAGCTTCGTATCAAGCTGGCCACAATTTCCAGGACTTCAACCTCTTGGCAGACTTTGAAATCCTATAGTGTCAACAAAAATAAACCAATATAATAGGATCCATAAATTAAAATATTTTCAGACTCTCAGTGTAGAAGAGTGTATCTGTTGAGTAAGACTGATCCTATGTAGTACAGGTCACAGCACCCACTGAGTACCAAGATCAGTAACCCAATTCCTCCTGATTGAGAAAGTAATTGGCTTTGCTCTTGGCATCAGTGGTTTCAGAAGCATGGAAGTGCACTGAAATATATACCTCCTCTGGGGAGAGAAGAGAGTTTTAAACCAGAGATGACAGGAAATCTTGGAGCTTGAGTAAACATAATCTATAGCACTTCCAGATTCTGTCTGTATTTTTCTCCAGGTGTCTGCTACTATCCAATTAACTCTGGCACCTTTGAGCTTGAAAATACTCTGAAATTGTTTTAAATTAAAATGATACAGATGAGATAAGGCATGGATAGTTCCTGAAACTAGGGCCAATGCCTGAAAAACGCAGGCACTAGGCAAACCACCATCTGCAAAGCCTGAAAAATAATAACACTGAAATGCAAATCTATGGATTGGTGTTTCTATCTGCTGTAGCTTCCAGCAAGCTTTCATTGAATTTTTCACTGCAGCTGATACCTATTGTCATGTATGCTCTAAAAAATGCCAGTGACTGAGCAGAATAATTTTTTTCTTTCATGCATGGCACTAAAATACACAGGAAATTAAAGAGAATCATGCTCCCCCCACCACTCAAGTGCAGGTCTGTGTTCCTCTAACATATATTTTTTTGCATTTCTGAAGTTTTTCAATCTCAAACCAACCGATCTGAAGGACTAAGGAACTCCATGAGCTGATCTGTTTGTATCTTTTCTTGTAAAAGCAAAATTAAGGAAGATGCCATCAGGTGTATGCCTGTGAGGAGTTGCCCAAGTAGTTCCTCAGTGTTGGTCAAATCCTATCATGGGACAGGAGCTATCCCCAAATGTAACGTAAGTATGACAAGCCTGTGTTGGAGAAGAAAGAATTTTATCTGCAGATGTTTCAGCAGTGCTGTTCCACTATGATTCAAGCCAGATATTAGTTCTGATTTGTTTTCTTTAGTATCCCTGTAGCCACTGGGGTTTCTGCCTAGAGCAGCACACACTGAGCTGGAGCTGCAGAAGCCTCACCCCTTCCTGCTGCTGCCTGACACTCGGAGCTGACAATTGTCCCTGTCACATTTGCTGCATTCTGCAAACAGCCTGACTGCAGCCTCTGTACTCAGAATGCCTCTGACCTGCTCCACCTGAAGTGAATCTGAAAGGTCATACAGGAGCAGGTACCCTGAAAGCAAGTTCCCTGGCATTGGTAAACTGTGCACTTGGGAAGAGGCAAGATCAAACACACAGTAATGTCTCAACCTCCCATCAAACAGGCTGATCTGCAAGGAGAGCTCTGTAATGCTGAGCTGCCTTCTCACCTGCAAAAGCCTTTATCCTTACTGGATTGTTGGTGTGATTCTGAAAAGCCAGCTTCCCAACTCAAGAAGAAATTGTCCTTTGGGGTAACATAGACGGAAGAAACGTCATTAAGAAGATTAGCGTGGACAAACTCAGACTGTGGATTCCTTCAAGTTGTCTTATCAAAGCAGATTGTGTACAAAAACTAATGGCTTTCTCGCTATTAAAAAAAAAATCATGATTAACCACTCTGTGCTTTTTAAATCACATCTTAAATTATTCCTATGCCTATGTTTCAAATTGTCTTTCAAAGAATACTGATGCCATTAATAAAAATGACAGTTCAAATGTCACTGTTTATTGTAAACTTTGATCTGCGACCTTTGCATATTAATGTTGCCGTCTGTTGAGCTGACATCAGGACAAAAGCTTTTGACAGCTGATTTTGCTCAGCTTAGATTCAAATGATACTGTTCTTTATAAACAACCTTATAGGTCTCAACCAAAGTGAGACCTTTGCCTTTGTCAATCCTCCTGTGAAATATTGTCTGTCTAACAGCTGCTCATTTCTTTTTTGTTTGTTTTGTTTTGTGCCGTTTTTGATTGTTTTGTTGAGGGTTTTTTGGTTTGGTTTGGTTTTTTTTAGTCTAACCACCAAAATAGTGGAGTGGTTGAATTAAAAACTGAATGATTTAATTGTGGTCCAAATTTCAACACATAATTAAAGCACACTTGCCTTCACTTATTCTAGCATTAAAATATATAGTGGTAATATTTTTTCTTTTGCTGAAAGAGTTTTTGAGTTATTTCATCCGAATGACATAAATATTTTTAAAGTTCACTTTTTCCCCTAAAAAGAGGATGAAAGATGTATTTCTTTCTACCATTATGCAACCTGTAGACTCAGTATCTCACCATCAGGTTCACATAGCAATTTGGAAATACAATGAACAGTAGCTGGGTGTTTCAACAGTTCTAAGCTAATCTCCAAAAGCAATAACATCATCCCTCATTTTTGCAATACCCTCCTCTTCAGTCTAGACTGGCCACTTGTCTTGTTCTCAGCAGGTGTTTTAGATAAGACCTGTCAATTGTGTCCTTATAAATCCCAATCACCAAATGTTTACACAAAGATTATAAACATCTTACATTTTCTCACAACTCATAGTTTTTATCAGAATGTTTCCTTCTGCAAAACCCATACAGCCACCCTGACCCCAGCACCAGCAGTGCAGTCATAGACCTATAAACAGCAAACTGCTGCTGCAGATGGTGAGAGAGGCACATCAGATCTGCCTTTGCTCTGACTGAAAATGTGGAGGAAGGAAACCGTGGCATAGAAACAAGGTTTTGCCTGCAGACAATAAAGGAAACTCAAAGCTTTCAAACTACGACTTTCATCAGGCACAGGCAGAGGCAGATTGGCAGCCAAACCACTTTAAAATAAAACACTCCTGTTGTTTCTTCATGCAAAGTGATGGTAGCTCCTCAGTACTGAGGAATATTCCATGCGGACAATTTTAAATGTGTTGAGTGTTGATCTTCCTCAGTTTAAGCAAGGTGCACAGTTCTGAGCAGTTTTACCTGGAGAAACAAGCCTATGCACATTCAGATTCTGGATAAATGTATGAAGCTTTGCAATTAGACATTTTAACGGAGCAGCCAATGCTCTACTTGGCTTGGAGACATGGATAATTCTTTTGCTTAGTTATCCTCTCATGTAATTTTTTAAGTTCTGATGTGTCCTGTGATATAAAAAAAGTGATGATGTCTTGCATCTCTCTATGCAAGACACTTACCTGCTTAATACAGAATTCCTCCCTACCTCATGCTGACTTACAAGTGGCTGACTGGCATAGAGCTTTTAATGAAATATTTATTCAGAAGGAAAAGACATTACTTTGTCAGTTCCAGGTCCCACCTGCCTTCATTAAACCCCTGTTCTCTCTCCTAGGTTCAGAAGAGAGACATTTAATAAACACTAAAGAGGTATGAAGTTTGTTGTCATGACCACGTGGTCACTCCCAAAGCTTCTGGGCTCATTGCATGTTGTGGCCAAAGACTGATTTTATTAGTTCCCACATTTACAGTCACACTTGCTATTTAGCTTCTTGTTTACCAAGAGAAGAACCATTAGAACCATGTGCTTGATGGTGTCTTTAGAACCTTAGGACTGTGCCTTTGGACAGTATTCCTTTGCCAGAAATTTATGGTATTCATTCCCTTTTTGGGAAAAGAGGATTTTTCAGTGGCGTCATAGTAAAATGGTACTGGAAACAGGGCAGTGGTAAAAGCAATGGTTGCCTTCAGGACAAACTTAGCAAATAAATATTAATTAATAAATGAATTCACAGCAAGTTTCCAGAATTATTAAATACTAATAGCTGAAAAACATGATCACCTGTGTTTTCAGTCTCTCTGTTAGTGTGGGAGGTAATGCATTGCAGGGTACACTGTGCCCTAAATTTGGAAAGAAGCTGTAAGTCCTGTTGGAAGAGATGCCTCCTGTGCTGCGGCAGTAAGGCAGATGTGCTCGGAGCTTGGATTTTTATAGAATTTCACTCTGGCAAAGTTTCTGTGGACAAGGCAGCAGTTACTGAAGGGATTACCATATTCTCTGCAGGCTTCATGCTTGTGCCAGTTTGAATCATTTAATATTATTTGAATAGGTCTTTAGATGCATACTGAATGTGTGTGTGTGTGTGTGTGTGTATGAACAGATATTTTTATCTTACTGGAGACTTAATACTTTGGCAGTCAGCTCTCAAGTGCTTGGGAGTGCAGCCAAGATAATACTTTCTGAAATCTTTTTGAAGTTTTTCTTTTTTGAACCGTGAAAATGCTTCATTTTTTTTTCACCTCAGCCTTTTTTTTTAAGAGGATACTGCCAGCTTTGTCAGCCTCACATTATGTATCATCAACCACGCTTTGTGAATAACCCCAGATGAAAAGAGGTCTGGCATTCAAGTGCCTGTGTACATTGGCATCCTATGGAGAGGATGTGCTCAAGGACTCCCTATGGATGTCTGGAGCCTCAGTGCATCACTGTGGAATAATAAAAAACTGCCTTCTTCATGGTGGTATGAGACCACAGTGTCTGAGCAATGACCTTTTTGCAAACTCCACTGTCTATGAGTGATTTACCTGTATATCCCACTGACCCTCTGAGACACACCGGCCAAAATGGATTCATGCAAAAGACTCTGGTTTTCTGCCTTCCAATACCAGAAACCTTGCTTATTTATTCAGGAATAATGAGCTCTGCAGTCATGGATCCAAAAATGTGCCAGGTTCCCCGTCTATAGGATAAAATTTGCAATTCAGAGAGAATCACAAAATAGGAGAAAAAGGGAAGGAGTGCCCAAAGAAAAGATAAAACCCCATCTACTGTTTCTTCCTGATTACCCACAATACCACTTGCTGTGTACCTGAAAATTACATAAAATCCCATTTTATTTATTTATCTATCTATTTGTTACTTTCTTATTGGCTGATATATACACTTCTTTTAATTTCAGGTGAGTGAAACGGGGAAGACATGGACTCTTGTTAGGCTGATAAAATCTTTAATTAAAATTTTAAAAATCCCAAGCTTTTTGTCCCTTACTTCTTATATGTTGCTGAAGCTATAAGGAAATTGCCTAAGTAACTAGAGTTGACAGCATTTTCTCTTTTTTTCCCCTTGGTGTTTTTCTTTACTGAAATGTTTGTTTCTCTTAATGAAGATGGGATGACATTTATTCCATTTTGGACCCATAGTACTATTTGATTTTTTTTCTTTTCAGATTACAGATTGGAAGGTTTTTCCTTGCCACAGAGAAGTTCACTGACTTTTATTGCAGATGTGAGAAAAGAAGAAGCTGGCAATACCGAGTATTTGTCATTTGTAAATGATCCATTTAGAGGCTACTATATCATGTTGTGTTTATCTGCACTGGGTAAGAACCACTCTCACCAATAATGTGGATTATGAGGAAAATGTTAGAAATTTTTGGTGTTCTCATATATCTGTTATTTACTTCACCAAAACACCAGAGACCTGATGGCTCCTCTGTGCCTTCTTACATCATTCCCCAGCAGCTCATGCTCCTTCCACTGAAAGTGCCTGATGAAATACCAGGGCCCCACTGCATGCAACTAAACCAGAGGGAAGTGGGTGGGAATGCCATCAGGTGGAACTGGCTGGATGTGCCAGTGTCTGCATGTGTAACTAGGTATGGGAAAAAAGGAGCTTTACCAGTCTTTGTAGCATTTTTTACATCCTTCATTTTATGTCTTGTCCATTAAGTCTGAGCCTGTGACACTATTGAAAGCTACTGCAGAATCCTTCTTGCTAAATTGATAAAAATAGGCCTTATAATGGGACTGAATATCAAAACTAGCACTACTTAGCAAAGGAAGTTGCCAGATTTCTGAAATGAACTATAGAATAAGCAAAAAACGAAAAAAAACCCCAAACAACAAACAAACAGACAAACAAAAACCAACAACAAAAAACCCACAACAACAAAAAAAATCACCACAAAACCCCAAAAAAACATACCACCAAACTGATTGCCTCTCACTTGATTAATTGTAGTGGCAACAAAAGCTCAAAATAGCACCATTTGTATTGTCAAGTGATTCCCAGATGAATAACTTTTCTTTCATCTTAATAGCCCACTGTCACAATAAACGTCAGGGAATAATGGATGCATCTAGATTTTCAACCAGAAAGACTGCTTGACAGTTGTTTGGGACTGCAAAAAATATGCCACTGAACAGGAATTGCAGCAGGAAAGGTGCTTCCTTTACTTCTGAATTTGGCTGATGCTCTACTCCAACATGTGTTGCTGAGAAATGCTTCTTGGCACTGCCTTAAAGCTTTAGAACATCTCCTGCTGTAAGATTTTGCTTGAAGCTGCTTGAAACATTGTAAAATTATTTGGGCTGTGATTTTCCCCCAGTTCAACTAATCTCAAATTTTAAATGTTCAAGTAAAGGACTTCCTTTTGTCACTTAAAAAATAAATACATCCAATATTTTCTTTAGCAAGCACTGAAATTCAGCCTGAATTTACCATGGGGCTTAGGCCTGTGCTGTGTCTGCCAGAGGGATATGAGGTACTTGGCATGGAGCCTGGGACCCTCTCCCTGGAGCAGACAAGTTCTAGAAGATCAGTGGGGAAGCAAACAAATCTGACACAAAGATCACTTCTCTCAGGATGAGCCAGAGATCCCAACATGTGCTGTAGATTCCCTCCAAAAGCACCCCACTATCCTGTGACGCTGGGCTGTGGCAGGAGTGAGGATCCCTTGTCACCATCAGGTACTGCAAGGACTGAGCAATGACCCAGCACAGCCCAAACCATGGAGAGCAGCCACGAGGCTGGTGCTGCTGCTGAGTGCAAACCCAGGCCATGTTACAGCATGAAAAAATGGTCTATTCTCCCCAGATGGGCAATACTAACATGCTTCAAAAGCATAACCTTGTTTTGTTCCTTTTGTATAGACAAGTGAAGGCAGCTTTTAAAGACTGGAGCAAACACCATTTTCCTATGGGCTATTTTTCTATTCAGTAACAGGATGAACTTGTTTTAGGAATGAATCAGGTTCATGAAGTAAATGAAAATTATGTGGTAAGTGAAAATCATGTAGTAAATGAACAGAGGAATTGAAAGACATCAGATAACTGTCTTTCATCAAGTTAAAACATTAGACTTTATTTCCAGCCATGTGGAGTAGCAAAGTAGCAAAGCTGTGATCTTATGTATGGCTTCTATTATAATATATTATAATATTGTGGAAATTGTAGCAGCTTGGCCAAAATGAGGACCCACAGTTAATGGTGTGACTCTTCTCTCTCTGTCTCAGTTTTATATATATCTTTGAGTGACTAAGCCCCATGTGTCACAGGAGAGTTATAGCATAAATTTAGTTTGATTAATTTGAATAAAGAAAGATTGCTCCCCTTCTTATTAGTGGAGACCAACAAAGCACTGGGAAGCTGCTCACTGTCTGAGCACATTCCCTGCACTGCAAGAGAGGGAGAGCTCCTGCAAGTGGCAGATGGTTATGTGGTGACACCACTGAAGTCTTTGACCTAAGGAATGTCAAAAAAGAAATCTGAACTACAGATGAATAATCAGCCTTACTTTGGGCATGCCCTGTTCCAGAGTGCTAGGTCTGGGGCTAGATCATACCAAGGGACATTAGTGTAGGTTTTTGTGATCAAGATGAGTATAGATAAATAATCATAGGGTAGAAAGAGAAGAATCTCTTCTTTTTGCTCAGTGCCACCAGTCCTCATTTGTGCTACAGGACTCTTGCCTTGGAGAAATAGTTTGAAATACCTTTGCGGAAGAGTACTTAAAACCATTAGAAGTGAGATCAACAGCTCACATTTTATATATCTGTATAATATCTGCTTAATATCTGTAGCTGCCATTAATTTTAGGAGAAGATAAGAACTGAAACAGGCTATTTTTTTTTCTTTAAATGTCAAAATAAGAACTTAGTGCTTAGCTTTAGGAAAATATTTGCAAATGTTGGTGTTAGTATACGATGTGTCAGCCTCCTCACCTGCCAAATGGGGAGGACAGTGCAACATCCCACGCAAACACGCTACATTACAGACAGACTGAATCCATAGCAATTTATGCTCTAGGAAAGGAGAGCTCATAGCCTTCCAGAAGCCTTTGAAGAGTTGGAGTGTCTTGTACCTGCATGAATAATGACTTGAATATCAGAGGCAGAAAGGACTTGGAGCTAAGCTGCTCAAGTGTAAACACATATTCTGTAAGAGGCCATGACATCAGTTTAAAAAGTCTCAGAGATATTTGTGGCAGAAAATGTAGATGTTAATGAGGCTTAAATCTCTCTTGGCTAACTTCAGTGTTTCAGTAGGCATGAGAAGGTAAATTTGTTCAGTCCCTATTTTCCAATTAAAGTTCTGTTTATTGACAGTTGAAGGGTGGACCCATGTCTCTTAATTATTGGATTAAAAGCAGTAAGTACCTTTTCACCATGGCTTGATGTGATTGTCAGTGATGAAGACAAATGTAGTTAAGTCTTTTTGCAAAGATGTGGTGCAAAGTGTAATTTATGTTTTATGCAGGGCTTTTGTCTCAAAATAAAGGAAGTAAATCAAACCCAACCCTCTTGAGGACTCTTTGTCTTAACCTTGATAACTGCATGCTAGCCACCCATGGCAGGTATGAGTTCCCTGCAAGAGAGAGCTTTTGGAAAAGTTAGCAAAAATTGGTCTGACTAGATGACTGGCATGAGGCTTTAGCTGGACACATCATGTGCTAGGCAAGATGGAAGGCCTGCATACTAAATCTTTATGTGTAGTTGCTCTTGTAGAAAAGAAGACATGACCAAGTGCCTTAGGAAAAATACTCATCACTGGAGAATCCTCTCCCTTTTCTGCTTAAGCCCAGGTAGGGCATAACGTGCCCCCCTGCTGATGTGATACAATTCCTATATATACCAAATGGTTTACAGGAGGCTTATTTTTTACACTATGGTAAACAAAATAATAAAATTAATGTTTCACTGCTTGAATGAACCTTTCCTGGTAGGAAATTATACAAGTTTCCTTTGAATTATTCTACATATGCAGTTATACTTTCAAATATGGATTGAAGAAGAAAAATACTTTTTACCACTATAGCCTGTAACTTTTATATTAGAAGTTGGATCCTTATTCCTCTGTTCTCATCATTTGACATGAACCATCCTTGTGAAACCTGGGTGTTAGAGTATCACTTAAATTTTTTTAAAGGGTTCGGATTTTCTCAGAAAAGCAGAAGATGGAGAAATTCTTGTCATGGTGTTATTACAGCAGGACCATGAGTCTTTTCATTTCTTAGTACTCTGCTGTGAATTACTCCTAGCCTTTGGCAAGCAGAAGAATAACTTGTAACATCTCAGCTATTAAGTCCAATTGCTCTTTTAAGAATTAGCTCTTCTTGCTGACAGAGGCACTTGTTGCCTAATGGGGCTCCTTCTCTTGTGTGTTTTCCTTCTGCTGTCTTTGCCATTCTGACAGTGAGTACAAACTCAGAGAGAATCCCCAGCTGGCAGAGGTGTCTGAGCTTGGCCCATAAAGAGCAAGACATAAAGGTCTAAGGGACAGCATGCACCACTTCTCTCATCCAGCCGGGTCAGAACTCTGGATTTTCATGATTTAGCCAGGATTTCATAGACATCAGAGTGAAACAACTCACAGAGGCCTTTCATGCATCTTCTCTCCCTTTGCTTCTATCTCTCTGCGCTGTGTGTGCAGAACCCACATGTTTGGGTGTTGGCACCACTGCTCTCCCTTCCCAGCCAGGACAGGGACAGCAGACACCCCCTGGCCCCTGTGTCCACAGGGACTAGCACTGCTTCCCATTGCAGCTTGCTTTTTGCTTAGAAGCCAGATGAAGAGGCATCAGCAGAGACCTCTGGAGCAAGCGAATGGAACAGCCAGAGTCCTGAAAGTCCCTGCAGGCATCTTCCCTCTGGAAGGAGAGAAACAAGTGTGAAGAGCCAGGGCTGGAGCTCAGGAGGGTCTGAAGGTGAAGGGAGGCTGAGGCTTGGTGGGCTCTAGGCTGTCCCAGACACAGCAACAAGTCCTACTCTTACACAGATCCTGTGACCTGAGTCCCTTGAAGGAGGATGTCAAGGGGGAACTTCCCCCCTTGCCCTTTTCAAAGCTCTTTGTCCCAAACTGGTCACACATAGATCTTCCTTGCCTTGGTGAGCAACACCTGTGAAATTCCCTGTGGTCTTAAAGAGCCTGAGAGGGCTCCATCTGCCCTGTGTGACATCCTCATCCAGTGTGACAGTGTGGGCACCTTGTGTCCTGTGCACATAGGGGACTCTCCTAGCCTCTGTAAATCAGTGTTGCCAGTGTTGGCAGGATTGGCAGGGCTACCTGCCCTTAGCATCAAAGGGCTTTGCTCAGAAAAGTGTTTGTCTGCTCTATTTCTTCATTCAGGCTTGCTCCTTTGTGTCACATGCGACAAGCTGTTTGTGACAGGAAGATGGAGAACACAGGTAAGGGAAAGTCCCAGCAACTAAGCAATAAATACAGCTTGCTGTGGTGTTTTTGCCAGCTGTGTGTTGCTCATGCCACTATGAATGGAGGTGCTGAAGCTCAGAGAGCTCTAAATGCAGAAGCAAAACACAGACAACACAAATGTCTAAAAGCACTGTACTGTGTTTTTGCTGCACTGCAAAGTTTTGCTACCTGGGTCCTGATCCCGCACCAGCACTGCCCCATGCCCAGTCTACCATGGGCAGGGTACACCTTGCATTAAAGCTGTTGACGCTTATCTGAAAAACCATCCTTAAGGAGACAGAGGCTTGGAATGTTTTGTAAGTGGTGGGGAAAGGTCTGTGCATAGCAGCCACTGAAGATGATGATACCTATCTTGAACAAACCAACACCCTAGCTCTAGGAAGGAAAAGGCTCTAAGTGTTTTGCAAATAGAGGTATTGCAACCTGACAGCACAGCCTTATTCTGGACACTCAAAGCCTGGATCTTGATGGGAAGATTATTTCTCCTTAGACCTGCCAGCATTTCTGTCTTCCTGAGGGTTAACAGACATTTATGGCTGCAGCATCTAAGCTTTCCCCAGCTGATGTGACTGTTATGCCTTCTCTCTGTGTGATCTTTTTATTCCACAAGCTTTCCCAGAGCTCCCAAATCTTCCTTTAACACTGATCATGAGGTAACTGGAAATAAGGAAAATGAGGAATCCATGACAAAATTATTGAACTGTATGGTGCCACTTCCACAGCTGTGCCATGTATGCTATAAAAACAGGCTGGGTGAGAATGAGCAGGAGTGAACTTGCATTGAGATCAAGGTCAGGAAAAAAAAAAAAAGGCTGCTAATATTTTCTTTTATTTGTACATCCCTCTCTTGTGTCCAGACCTGAGTCAGAAAGGCAGACCAGCTGTGTTTTATAATGTATCTAAAGGATTTCTATGCCCACTTTTCACTTGTGTCCATTGTAAACAGGAACCCGTTCCCTTATGCAGCTTTGAAATACCCTTGGGCAGATGAACATCCCAAAGTCATTAAAAGAATCAAGAGCTGAACTGGGGAGAGAGCTGAGGGCCAGGCTGTGATGCACCAAGTTCATCTCCAACAGCATGTCTTGTGCCAGGCTGCCCCAGATGAGTGCTGGATACACACATCTGGATAAATCCTGATGTCAGGGGCAACAGGAGGGCAAAACTTTCTCATTTTGTTGTTTTTAAAGTCAACAACCATATTACCCAAGTACAAACACCACACTGGAGGGCAGGGCATGCAGCATGACCACCTCTCAAAAAGGGAATGGAACCCAGAAGAAAAATCTCTTGGCACTGTTGGGGAGCTGCAGCCTGACAGGCGCTTCCCCTGCAATTGTGCCAAGACTGGTGCAAAGGCATTGCATCAAGTGATAAGAACAATGAGCAACAGCAGCTTCAAAAACAGAGATAAGAACAACATCCTCACAAACTGCAAAATGGAGCTTGGGGTGGGAAATGAATCTTTAGGAAACCCAAAAGTTAACAGCACAGGTGTTCAGCCAGCTTCTCAAAGAAAATGACATCATTCAGGACTTAATGCTGATTCACACACATTGGGGATCTCAACAGTCAGAAGCTTCAGTTTCTAAATTAGCATCACACAGATGCACATGAAAATCCTGGCACAGTTAATAACCTTGCTAAGTATTCTAGGCATTATTTTTAAGCAGAAAAGAAAAAAACATGAATCCAATTCTCCCCTCCCCCCCAAAAAAACCCCAAACAACTAAACCAGCACAAAATCTGAATAATTACCAAGTTGCCTGCCAAATTAAAGTACAGTTTAATTGTTCTGTGTGTTTAAACAAAACATGTATAACACACAGAAGGAAAACACACTCATCCTTGCTTCCTTCCCCAAATAAAAAGACGCTGAATTGTCAGTGCATTTTCAAGTCTAGGAGACATATTAAAAAACTCCTATACCATACATTTGTGAAAACATTGCACAGATTCAGCTTCCATGAGAAACATTGCTCCCAGTGGTGGTATTTAAGAATTTTGCCTTGATAATTTTGCAGTTTGTCTGTTTTAGTGTTACCTAACAAGAGCAGCTAAAGAATGAAGGGCTAACTGCTTATGTCTGTTGAGACTCCATCACAGCAGCTGTCAGGACTTCGTCTGAAGACATCAGGGATACCCTGCTGGCTCCGCAGTGCAGTCCTGCCTGCCCTTCTTGCAAGAGAGGTAAAGGCAAGTTGTTGTCTTTCTTTTGCTCCTTCTCTTTCCCTGTGTAACTGAGAACAGTGAAGGGCACAGGGAGCCCTGGGTGCCTCTCAGAGTTCTGAGGGCCAGCAGCTCAGGGAGCAACAACGTTAAGTCCCTACCAAGCACCCGCTCAGGGCTGTATGTGCACCACCAACATTTGGCAGCATGGGCTGCTGGGCATTCTCATTCTAAAGAAAGGCTCATCCCACCCTGGGTTATGCAGGACTGACAGGTCTCTTTAGCTGTAGTGGGGGACACCTCACCATGGGCTGTTGGGGGGCAGCTGGGGAAACAGCTCCTTTTAAATTATTGACTTATTTCGAGGCATTCCACAGCACTGAAATCCCCTGTCTCTAGGTGACGCTTGCACAGAAAATACACTCTTGGTGCATTGCAAAGACACCCTGTGTCAGGAAAACAGGGAACTGACCAGACTCGCCGGCCCTGAGCCAGGCCTCCAGGCAACACCATCTTTCCAGGAGGGAGGTCTTGCAGACCTGTTCCTGGTTGAGCCTCAGAGCAGCACGGGGAGGTAGGAGTCCCACACACCATACTGCGGAGTAGGTGGGGGAATGGATCTCATGCCGCCTACACATTGCACGGTGTGCAATAAATAAAGTGGGTGGATTAAATGTCATAGATACATACCACTCCTAAAGTCTTATCTGTCTGCACTAGTATCTGTGCCAGCTGCTTCTCCACCTACCCAGAGGCCTTTTGGTTATGGAAACCCATAAGTCACAACGATATTTTACTTCTGTAGAGATACTTGGCTTACGCCCACTGTGAAACCAAGTAGAAAACAAATGCTCTTACTTGGTACCAAAGAGTGACCCACTCTCTCAGGGGAGCAGTCCCATTTTGTGTGATTTACTGAGATCTGGAAGTTGAATTAGCAAAGGCAAAGAATAACTTGCTTGTTTTTTTAGTAGGATGCAATTTACCTGTAGCACTGGAAATGGCAACCAGTCACTCCTGCTCTCTTCTACCATCTCTGCTTGGGAGCTTGCAGGGTTTGTCATAATGTGAGTCCAGATCCAGATATGGGGCCTGTGGCAGTACCACACTCTTGGCTGCATGGCATTCTTTATCTTCTTTTTTGCTAATATCCCCGTTGGGAATCTTACACAGATAAAAATAGGTTACAGTGTCTGCTTCTGCTTCCCAATGATTTGCAGACAGATAGTTGCCAAGTGTCTAGTGACTCATTTATTTGGGAAAAAAAATGACCATAACAATGCAATCTGCAAACCCACACTTTTCCCACTCCCATATAAGAAGCATTTTTAGCCACCCAGACGTTGTGTAGAACAGATATTAACAACCTGCTCCCCTGTTTTTGTCTAAAGAATTATGAATACAAGCCCAGGGGCCAAATTTCCACTGCCTTTTTCTTTTGGTAGCCACTTACTCCATGCAAAGTACACCTGTCACCAGTCTGCAGACCCAAATTAGTGAGCAGAGCTTGGGTGGAGACTCATGGGCTGGGCTGGTGGAGCTGCCAACACTCTGTCCTTGACAGAAGGATGGAGACTAAATCTCAAGGGTGCTTTCATCCACTTACCCAGTGAAAAGTTGCTTTAGATACTTTTTTCAGCAGCTTGCACAACATTGCACTGGGTGCCCTGGAGGGGAGTAAGTGCTGTGCTTCTCTGAGGATGTTTTTGTAATTAAATATACCCGGTCAGCAGCACTTATACTAAGACATAGACAGAAGAGATTTTGAAAACAAAAATAAAAGGGGATAAGCAAAAGGAAAAACCTCTATGAACAAAGAAACCAAACTTTTGGCACTTACCACTGAATGCAATGTCATTGTCTGAACTCCTGCATTGCAGCTGTTGTAGGTGGACTGACTCCTCAGACATGGGCTCTTGCAAGGCCAGATCCAAACAAAGGAGCCACAAGCCTATTCACAAGTGCAAAGAGAAAAAGGTCTAGATTTTCTATGTTTAGTACCAGTTGCTTCTGAGAATTCCAGCAGCAGCATCTCTCTGAGGCACAGAGCAGCTCAGGAGTCACCAAAAAGCCGCAGTTTGTGGTTGCAGAGCAGGAGTCAGGAGTCCCAGTACATTGCTGTGTGCAGAAGCAGTAAAGGCAGGACACAAAATGCTGGGGCGGATCAATGCCTATCATTTATGGCTGTCGAGAAAGCATATTGCAGTTTCCTTGATGGGAGAAGCAGACAATCTCAAAGACAATTTTCAGAGGAGGGCTGGTGTTTTTTCCCATGTCCTTGGGAAGCAAAATTTCCTGTCATTTCCCATTGAATTCTCTTCCACAACTTGTCTGCCTCAATGCATAGTTACAGTGCTTCTGAATTTTATTAGGAAGCCAAAAAGGTGGGGGTTTTTATCTAAGCCAAAATCCTCCAACCCTCTACCATCTCACCTTCATGACACAATTTAATCAACACCTATCTCCATTTAAATATTCCACCATCTCTTATTCATGATGCTGAAAAGCCCTGGAACAATAAATGACTATGAAATTTGTGACTATTTTATACTCAAGAAACAAAAAATGTTGGCATTCTATTTTTAAATAATAAATAGAAAATATTTATTTTACAGCATTTTCAAGATCATTTTGACAAAAAGGCAATTTTCATCAAGCATTTGACAGGCCAAAAGAAAGAACTTCTACAGAAAGCTTTGTAGGTCATACAGCTGCATACACAAGGTGAGTTCTTGCTCTTTAGATATATTTACGAGAGTGTATGTTTCCAGTTTTAACAATTACAAACTAAAAGCTAATATACTGAATTTCAAGAAAACTCTTACTCATGATATAATTACATTGCAGTAATAAAATCAGTGCTTAATATGTTCAAAACAGACAGATATGAAACGAGTATAATACCTTGCCACATTGCTGTGTCCTCATCTATACAAATCTGTTATATTTCTTTTTCTTATGTCCCTCAGATGTTCAAAGACTGGCTTCTTAGTATCAGCTCTGTGCTACTGACAATGTATGTTTTTGGAAACAGCACAGCAGATCTTATACTACGATTATCAGAAGATAGAATTCATTGCCAGTGCAGTGGTCAGCAAGGAAGGTACAGCATTTTTCTCGCTGCTTTGAGGAGTAATCACCATTTTAAACAAAAGAAACGGCAACAAAAAATATTCCCCTAAAAGCCCCAAGCAGAACAAAAAAACAACCAACTAATCCTCAGGTGTCTGCAATTCATTATAGTGACATCAATACACTGACTGTCTTTGGGCAAAGTCATTTCATGCTTTCCACATCAGGACGATGATAGCAATTGTCCACAAGTAATGTTGGAAGGAGCAAACATTGTGACAAGAGGATGAGAAAAAAAGACTCTCTCTGGTTTTGAGTATGAGCCAAACTTTCCAATATCAATACTGGATAATTAGGGAAAAACTATGAGATTTGGATCTTCAGAAAAGAATGAGCAGGACTTCTTAAAATTCAAGTGAAAAGAAAGAAAAAATAGTAGAATTATGATTAATTCAGAAAAATTCTGGTGGAATATTCAAAAGAAGCATGATTAAAATCAGGGTTGGCAACTATATTAACAGAAAGAGATTCCTTTAAAATATTTTTTGAAATACAGTGTGGAACTGTGGGACAGATCCTCATGATCCTCATCCTCAGCTGAATTCAGCAGCAAAGCAAAGATCATAGCAGCTAGAATCCTGACCTGTGTATGTATAATAAGCACATTATAAATTATAACCATCATTATGATGAAGTTCAAGCAATTAGACCTGGACTTTTATCATGCCAGTCATTAGGGAGATTTGGATTAGGCCCATCTCTAGGAAACACATGAAAGATAGAGGAGGAGGAGGAATAAATGACAGAATTACAACCACCTGGAAATGACCTTTAAGATGTTATATTGTATATTAAATGCAAGAAGTGGAAGCATAAGGAAAGGACATGCAACTAAACATAATAAAGGGTTTAAAAGGACTGTCAATAGGAAGACCTGAGAATTTATCCACACATTAAGCACTGATGAAATTTCCTGTCCTGACACAATTTTATTTTAAATTATCTGACGCAATGAAATAGTTGAATTACTTTCCTTGTCTCTCACCTGCTAGATTTTTAAAACAGAATTTTTTTCTTTTTTTTTTTCTTTTTTTTTTTTTTTTTTTTTTTTTTTTTTGTTAACCACAATTGCAGCAAAACATGTAAAATAACAAGTTCTCAATGCACTGATTATTAATATCATACTTCTACTTCATAAAATATCTGCAAAACAAAGCACCCTGTTATAAGGGTAATGACTGTCTCAGCTTTTATATGAAAAAAGGATGTGTTAGCACAACATACAAACCTTCAAAGATCTATCGAATATTTGTAACAACGCGATATAAAAACATGATTTAAACATAAAAATATTCATAGTATATAAGACAATCTTCCAGTGGTAGTTATTGGGCATTACCCTTCACACATACCGTACCCACGCACACAGATACACAAACATCAGCTCACTCTCTTGCCTGGAGGCTCCGTGACCCCCAGTGCGGAATTGCCTTTCTTCCAGACTAGTAGCAGTTGCTCTAAGTGAACAGCTATCTCTCAATGCATTTGATTCCAAAGTAACACAAAGGAATTATGCAATGGCATGGCAAAATATGTCATTGTATGAAAAGATAGTCAATAAATATTGTTCTGCTACAGGAAATGTTGTGTAACAGTTTAGCCACATAGTTTGCAACCTTATACAAAAGGGCAGTTTTTCTAAGTCCTTATCATATTACAAGTACTATGGCAAGGCTTTCTTCAGAAACCTCTTGAGTCTTAACTTGATCATATTTCTTGCTCTGTTCACAATCAGCATTAAAAGAAGCCCAAATCCCCCAAAAAAGCAGCCTAGTATGAAGAACAAATCATTCAGATAGGAGTCAGCAAGAGCCATGTGCTTTCACATCATCTCCTCTCCCCAAAACAAAGGTCCACAGTTATGCCACCTGCAGAAACCAGGAAAAATATTTATGCATATATGTCTCATATACATATAGCTTTGTTCCCCTGCACCACACTTCGCCCTTCCAGCTCCTGGGTATGTTACTCCCATAGCAGACAGACAGCAGTCATGAGGTGTGCTAATGACTTCTCCAGGTCACATTTCCCAGAGTCCTTTTCAAGCATTGCCAAGAGAGGGTGTGACTGTGATTATATTTTTTTTCCTGCATGTTTGTTCTTTTCTTTTTTTTTT
>VXBR01010760.1:2767657-2814777 GCA_013400215.1 Cisticola juncidis
TTTTTTTGCTATGGAAGTTGTTCCTTTAGTTTGTGCTTTGTTATGGTTTCCTAACATTTTCCAAAGTACGATATTTTTATTTTTAACATATAGAGAATCTTGAGCCCTCAGACTGGATTTTTTACTTTTCTTTTGTTTCATTTCAGTTATTTAAGTGCAGGATGAAATTTCTGCCCTGTCATTTTGTCACTTTGTTCTCTGCTCTCTCTCCCATAGCCTCGGGAGACTTGTCTCTGCAAATCCTCCCAGGGGGCAGCTGCCAAAGTCCTTCCTGTCTTGTCTCTTGCAGCATTTACAGGGTGGACGAGCTTTGTTTATAATCCCTCAGGATGACAGAGGCATAGGTCACATCTGGGGGTGTGCAGAGCACCGACTCCGACACAGGGGAGCTGGGCACGGAGCTGCACGAAGCCACGGAATCCCGGAAAGGGGACGGAGGTGTCAGTGCCGGAGAGTCTTCTAGAGTGAGTTTGCTGGTTGCTGGCTCCTCATCCTCGTCCTCTGTGCTCTTCTCATACACATATCCCTGAATGAGCTTCACCTTCTCGCTCTCTGCTTCCTCAGCCGGGGGAGACAGGGGCTCCTCGCTGAAGGCAGCCACCTGGAAGGGCTGCAGGGATGGCTGCTGCGGTGGCGGGGGTGGGCAAGGGGGCCGCACGCCGTTCCCTGAGCCAGGAGTGGGGAGGACAGCGCTGAAGTCGGGGATGCCGGTGGCAAACTTGTTGACCACTCCTTGCAGCTGGTCCATGAGAGTCTGTGGCTGCAGGGGCAGGGTCTTGGGGGACGGCTCAGGCAAGAAGAGCTGTGTTTCCTCCGCCGTGGCCTGCAGCGGGGGGGTCGTTGCCACCCGCCGGTGCACCACCATGGAAGGACTGCTGGACTGGTTGAGGTGAACGGGCTCTCTGTCTCCTTCCTCCACCACATTGTACAGAGTCTTACTGCTGATGTCGGTAAAAGTCAGGCTTTGGCCGTGGAAGTCCTTAGTGAGGGGTTTGATCACCGCTGTCTGATTGCACCCTGTCTCCTGGTTCTTCACATGCACTGAGAGTCTGTGCCACGTATGTTCCCCCTTTGGATCTTGTCTTCCACCTGGTTCAGACCATGACACAGACTTTCCATTAGAACTATGAATAAAATAAAGATGGTTTATTTGCATTTACATTACAAAGACATGGGCAGTATAACAAACAAGCCTACAAAAATACTAATTGCTTTGCCTCATTAGTAAACCTCCCCCCTCCAGTTTTTCATGTCCTCCCAGAAATACTACATGAGAAAACAACACTATGATTTTCATCCAGAAGTCCATGCTACAGCCAACCTGGAAAAGCTAGCCTGCGGGAAGGGCTCTAGGAGAGCCATCTGTGGTTTGAGGACTTGAGCTGTCATTTGGTATCTAGGTTTGCTCATCATTTTGCAGGGGGGGCAGAAAAAACACAGGAAAAAAGTCACAGGAAAAGCTTTAATTTAGCCTGATTTGCAGCTTATAGGAAATATTTTCTAGCTGTTGGAAGAAAAAGAACCCACTGTCGTTGTCTTTGGCAGATCGGGTAGAGAGATAAATTGTTGCTAACTCCTCCTTTCCCTTTTATTCCCTCTCCCCCTTAGATTAGCTAACAGAGAAATGAAGGACTCCCAGGGCCTCTATCAGGTAGGAGGTAAATGCACATCTTCCTGGGTGACTTATTTACAAACCAGGATGAAATTCTGGGACTGAAAACACTTGGTTTGTGTGGGAGGAGGAACAAGCAGCAGCATGACCATGGTGAGTCCAACACTCTGGTTCCTCATACGGGCTGGGTCCCATCAAAATACTGGACAGGCTGGTCCAGTGAGGATCTGAGGGCCACATTTGACTCCGAGGAACTGTAGGTCTTTGCATTTCCCTGTTCCCTTGAAGGGAGCAGCACTCAAAGCTGAGTGGCAGCTTGTGAGCAGCTGGTGGGACAGGGAGCCGAGCTGTGCTTTGAGGACCAAGCAACTGTTTAATTGCAGGTCAGGCAGTAGAGATGGTTCACAAATTATAAAATACATCATCTGGTTGGAAACCAGAGACAGAGAGAAATCCTGAGATGATTTATTCGAAGCAGCCTTATCTCAGGGTTTCATCCCTCAGGGACCAGAAGCAAACAAAGGATTATATTTCAGACCCTGAGACTGCCATGCAGATGGGAGACAAAATGAGTGGGAGGCTGGCACAGCAGCCTCACCTCCTGCTACTGCACACACCAGAGGAGATCGCTTCCCCTACAGTATTGCAGTATTGTTCTAAGCATTTTGCTTTTCTTGCTCAGACTCTCATGGTTCTCTTTTGTAAAAATAAATAATTGCCACTTGAATTTTTTTTAAAAAAAACCATATTGACTGACTTTGTCATAGCTGGAAGAGGCTGGTATAGCACATATAGTGTTGTAAATCTGTCAAAACAGAAAAGGAATATACATGACAATGTGTCATTTTTCTGTCGAGCAGTAAGCACTCCTGCAGAAAAAAAAAAGGGATTTTAGGTGGATCCAAGCTCATCTCCAACTCCAGGCTCCAAATGCTGGACCTGTGACTCACCACCTCTGTGGGAACTGGGACACATGAAAGGGCCAATCTAAAATATTCATAAAAGCATGTAGATGGTAGGACCTGGAGATGTTTTGATGTAGAGCTTTAACCTAAGAAATAAGAAAGCTGCATTCCCAGCTGAAGAAGGAAACCTCTATATTATAGTGATCAATGAAAAAATAAGAATGAAGGTTTATAAGCATTTCTGTTTTCATCAAATGAGCTATGGTATGTTTTTTTAAGCGCTATAAAGATAAGCAAATGAATGTAACTCTTGGGTGTGAAAGATTTTTAAAGTAATGTTTAACATGCCAAGAATTGTAACTCTTCACACAGAAACACATTTGGTCTACTTTAACTTCAAGTCTCTTGTAGAGAGGAAAATAAGTCAAGTGCTCTTGTATTTTGCTGATGCTGTAGCTTACAAATACCACAAAGGACTTTTATAAAAAATGTGATGATTTTCTGCTGCCTTTTATGCTAAGTCCACTTCTTCATCATTTATTTCTTTATATCTTGTTCTGATGCATTGCCTCACTTTTGAATCCCTCCTCACACCATCTGTTTTTTCTCTATCTCATTTTATTTCCAAGATTTTGTGTTTTACGTTGAAGGCAACCACAGCTATTTTAAGGAACTCACTACCTCTGTCTTCAAGTCCTGCTCCTATTTATTTCATTTCCCTCTCCCTTGCTCTCAAATTCTGCTTTTACTTCTTTCTTCTGTAGCACCCTCCACAGTCTCGAGTCAGTGGCCATGCTGAAACTGTGCTGTTGAACTATGTTCAAATGCGAGAAAATCATTTCATCAGGATTTGTCTGGTAGCAACTTGCTCCTCAGGGAGAGCTGGTGCTGCTGACACACCTTGCCTCTGCCAGACCTTACTGTTCATGGCTCAAATGGCCTCACGACAAAGAGCTTTAGGGCTGCAGTGGCTCTCTATGGGATCCATTTGACAAGATACACAGATTATTCACCTCAGATTATTGTTCCATCTCTTTTCCTCTACTTGCTCTTCTTGCTATGTCCAAGCCCTGCTAGCCTGGTAATGTGTCACATTTTGAGATGGAGTCCCAAGAATGTCATAGAAATACTTGGGCTCTGTCTTGCTGGATGGTTGGTAGGGGATCAGACCGAGTTTGACACATTTGGGCAGAATTCATCCTTAACATGCAAGAAAAACACTTGTTTTGCTGGAACAAAGAGCAGCCATCTTGAATACCATTAACTGACATTTAGATGAAAAGCAAAGATGGGTCTGCAAAAGCTCAGACCTGAACTGTGTCTCAGTGAGAGAAGGAGTCGTCTCATTTGTGCAAAGCAACGATGACAATCCTGACCGTGTGGTCACCACTCACTAAGGGATTGCCATCTCCTCTTTTGAAGAAAACATCCATTTGAGAAGGTCAGGATCAAAATAATCTGCTTGGGATAGTGGGAAAAGGGGTGTTTTTCCATACAAAGGCAAAATCACAGTTGTGGTATTGAAAACGTGGTGTTCAATTGAACAGCGACAAGATGGCACCAAGTGTGATTTCTTAATTTTATCAAGAGGATGATTGGCCAGTTCAGGTCCACCATGTATTTATTCACCTTTCCTAACTCTTATCCTTTCTCCTGTCAATTTCTCATAGGATTTAGACTTCATACTTTCTGCATAGAAGTGAACTTCTTGTAGTCTCAAGGGATCTTAAGGTTTGTATTTGCATATATGCACTGTAACATTCCAAGTACTCTTTCTGGAAATCCTCCTATCTAGTCTACACATTGAGGCAGATTCCTGAATAGCCTATCAGCACATAGGGTGGGTTTGCTTTTGCATATAGGCAAGAACATAGTTTGAATTTAGATGCTTTTTCTCAATTTTCACAGCTTTATCTATGTGTTTTGAATTTTGGGGGAAATAGAAGTAAATATATTTTTTTTGTGTGTAAGTTTTTATTAGTTTCACGAGCAGAGCTGTTGCTATTTTTGGTAATTCAAAATTTTGCTTCTAATACATGCATTGATCTTTGGAACATACTCTCTGCATGACTCTGAGACACTTTCAGGTTTTTTCCTTTGTTATAGACACTAAACGAGATGGAAAACAACTTCAGATCCTAATAGCTACTAGCTAAAATTCTTTAAAAGTGCTGGTGCACCCAAGTCTGAGAATATGGTTCAAAATACCCTGTTCAAAATAGTTCAAAATGCCTGCCCAACATTAGGGCATGCCTATAACTTGTTAAACAGCTCACTGTTCATTGTTAAGTATCCCCAGATGCCCAAAATCTGGTCCCTCCTTGTGACCAGGAGTTGCCCAGAACTAAGTCCAGTTTCAGGCCCAGAACAGAGTCCTGCTCTTGCCAGTTCCTGGAGGATCTGAAATTGCTGGCTTCCTTGGAGCAGTGTCAAGTCTGAGTATTCCACAACAGTTGGTTCCTCTCCATACTGCAGGATTCTGAAGGTGCCTTGCTTTAGACATTGGATAGAAAAGGTTTCTTTACAGCTCAGAGGCTGAATGCTTCTGAGGTGAAAAATTATTGTCCCATTGGTCTAAGGTAAGTTAGTCTGTGCAACTCTCTGATCCTGTCACCAGCAAAGCTATAACCTGAGATCCAGAGCACAGAGAATAGACACCTTTGAGTCCTGTGTGCCTCTGTGTGCCTGAAACTTTGTCTTATTTTTTTTTCCTTGAACATTTTATGCATAACAATCCCTAATTGATAGCACATAAAATAGTTATGCAGAGCGGTACGTGTTCTGATGAGGAACCTCTAGGAACCCACAGGTCTGAAAATGGCTTCAGATGCAGTCAGGAAAAATGCTTAAGCAAGAGCCCTTTCTGTTAAAACAGGAAGGAGCATTCCTTAATATGTTTAGAGTTCATCCCCTGTTTTGTCCTTTCAGGATGCCAGAGTGGTGGTCTGCTATCTTCTCCAAGTGGCCATAAGCTGAGGAGGAATCTTAAGCTTGCTGAGATGAGTGATACAGTCATTTGAGCCATCTTGGTGGTATTGGACAAGACACAGAGCACAGATGTAATATATGAGGCTGTTTGGTTTTTTAAGCATCAATGGCAATTAACCAGAGAAGAGGTTATCAGAGAAATAATAAATATTACCTGTATTTAATTTCCAGGCCAATCCTTTGGCCCAACCTCCTTGTAGTTACTGTAGTAATGAAAATGCCACAATCAGTAGGAAGCACTGGGATAACCTGGCAGTCCCTTCTATGATGATAAAATTTTAGGAGTGTATATAAAATGCAGACTGAGAACACTAACAACCTTGTCAGGAAAAATTAAGTACAAAACACACCCTAAACTGTCTTACCAGCAACCAGAGGAGGTCAGTGTCAGGTACTGCCCAGTCACCAAGTGCTTCTCCTCCCTTCAGAGAGCCCAGTTCCAGCTACAGACAGCTGTCTCTGGAGCGCAGCACATGCAGAGCTGTCCCTGAGCACTGATGCAGAGGTGACCAACCTTTGGAGGCAGTGGGCAGAGCAAAAAGAAATGCTCTGTTCAAAAGCTGTGTGATGGACAACACCTTCCTCATCCCCACACAGCACTTGCTGATGGATGCCATCCTAGGGAAGCCAGTGGAGGAATTTCTGCCCTGCCCACAGAGAGAGAGTCAGCAAATGACCAACTTTCTCCAACCCTAGAGTCATGTAAGTGATAATGAGCCTGACTAAAGCTTTGTCCCTCTGTTGCCTCACGGTTCCCAGGGCCTGAGCAAACAAGCCTAAAATTTAAGGCTAATACCTGCACTGCAGCACACTGCAGGTGCTTTGTTGGTATCCCCAAGGTCTCTTCCAGTACTGTCTCCATTTCAGTAAGACCACTGGGGCATGAAATTTGATTAAGAGAGTGAGCAGATTTTAATGCAGGATAGTGATATCTCCCTGCACTGAGCAGCCGCTCCTCCCAGAGCTGCCACAGCCAACCCTGGTGCTCATTAGCAAAGCAAACCAAGTCTGCGTGTTCCTGCAAGCCAGACTCCTAGAATTCTGGTTCTAGGGACTCATCTCTTAAACCTGAGTTGGTAAAACTTCTCTGCACTCTCTCATGAGTGAGGGAGTCCTCACAGATCACAGTCCCTATCTGGTGTATGCTCAGGATTTTTGTCTCATATAATCACCTAAATGAAAAGAGGAACCACAAACCAATTTCAGCCTTAGCTCGTTTAGAGTATAGTCTCTATCTTGGTGACAAGAGGAACTTAAAACTGTTCTCACAGCATGGCTCCAATGCTTTTGCTTATTGCTGTATAATTAGGACAATGTTTAACCTCTCACTTGTGTTTCTAGAAATTTAAGCTACTTAACTAACTTTTCCTTCTTGCTCAGCTCCTCCCCCTGCCCCCCACTTTTCTTTTTGGTCAAAATTGCCTTAGACATTGGACACAACATTGTATGTAAATTGGAGCACTGCTTTAAGTGTGTGATGAAAACTGCTACATAAAATGTAGGAAAACATAGTGCTGTCACACTGTCTTGCCAGGGCAGAACCTGCTGATGCTCAGAGGCGCTGTGAGTGAGCTCAAGTCCAGAGCTGCTTTTCCAACTCTCTGTCTAGCCACTGGTTTGTGTAAAATAAATATAACATATTCATTTCCTTCCTAAGTTACTCTAATGCAGAAGTTAAGTATTACTTCATCTGAGTGACACATAGGCTTTCTAATATATATTGACCGTATTGATAACTGGGGTATTTTTCTCTTTTATAAATTGAAATCTTAATATTATGCAGTCTGTAATGTGGATTCAGTAGCTCTGCCTAGGCTGAGTACTCTGTGATGAGATCCTGGTTTCCATCCACAGGGTCTCCAGATTAGGATCAGACCCTTGGGCAGGATCAGAGGTTGGCAGCCCTGCTCACCTCTCTGCCCTGGTCAGCCAGATGGGGAAAGCTGGAACCAGGACTGGGGTCACTCACTTTACATTTGTGTCACCATAGAAGCGGATTGCTGCTAGGCTCACACCATGCCCTAGGGGTAGGGAATCACTTCCAAATCCAACAGCTCAGATATAGCCAAAAATCTCAAAATAAGTAGATGTATTCACTTTGAGACTTAACAGTATTTTTTATGTCCATAGGTGCTTTTGTACAGCTGTGAATTGAGGCGAGTGGGTGGTGGTGAAAGAAGTGATCAGTGCATTGCTTCAGTGTAGTTGAAGTCCCACAACTTGAGCGTGTATCTCAGATCTACCTAGCTCAACAGAGATTTTACACTGGTGATGTGTATGAAGGTCTGACTACTGATTATAATTACTACTAGAAATTTGCAGTCTCATCTGAAATGCAGAAGCTGTGTCACATGTTAGTCATCCAATATTAGTGAAAAAATTTGATTCACCTGTGTGTTCATTAGGTGTTTTGGAAAAAATTATCAAATAAGTACTAAAGTGTTGATTTAAGAAAACAATCTAATAGATAATACAAAGTTCAGAGTAATAAACAATTTGTCAGAAACAGCAAGAAAATTCATCCAGTGTTCAAGAAATGAAGATGAGAAACCTGCAAATCAAAGTGAAATTAAGAAGTGCCCTTAGTAGTGAATAGCTTTTGAATCTGATTATTTTATTCTTATTAATAAGTAAACCCCACTGAATATTCAGAATGAATTCATCGTACTGACTCATTTTTATCATTTTTTTAAGGATAATAAACTTAATGCATGGGAAATCATAGTGTAAATCGTCATAGGTCCTCTGTTACCAATGGAGAAGCACATTTGTGTTGTCTGAAGGCGTTTCATGCTCCAAATTCAAATAAATGCATATGAGTGCAGCCAATGCCAATGCCTGAGCTGAAGCATGTATTCTGACAAGCTCAGAAGGAAGCACAGTTGATAGAACCTGAAAACTGAAAAGTACAATGTTTTGAGCAAAACAACCTGGAAAGCTTAGCAACATATGAAGAAAACGCTAGAATTAAATTCATTTTCAAAAAGAGTAGGTGTACCCAACTAAGGCGAAATAGTTTTGTAGGACTGGGAGGCTGTGAAGATCAACAACCTTCAAAAAACATTACATCAAAAGAAATGCCATGGAGCTGTTGAATAAGAAATACTAATTAATGAACTTTGAATAGAACAAAACCACAAAAATTGCCCATGAATTCTGTATTCCCCACTCAAAAGCACCACACCAGGGTGCAGAGATCAGGAAGTCTTTCCTATGAAGGCAGTTTGATAGTAATTAAGACAGTTGGAGGTTTTTCCTTGCTTTCTGTAATCCTCTGTGGTTCTGATGGAAAATTATTTGTCCCACCATATGTTTTACCAAAAAGATATTGACCTGCTGAAAGCTGTGTAGTGAACAGCAATAAGAAAACACTGGGGCACAGGATAGAGAGCATGAGATAAAACTAAAATATCCAAATATGTTCTGTTTCTTTTCAAGCATCTCAAAGGCATTAGCACCAAGGCTGAAAGGTATTTTACATGGCATAGAGATGCCCAACTGAGACTCCTAAATGGAACTACAAAAATCATACTGCATGCCCAGAGTATTCCTAGTTAAGAGCTGTATCAGAGGAGGAATAAAGCCTAATGAGCAGAAAATCCTGTTGCCCTGGATATTTCCTGCCAAAAAGTGTACAACCCTTGCAGGGGTAGTGGTCAGTGAGGTCCTTCTTCCACAATAACTTGTCAGATTCTCTGGTATACTTGAGAATAAAATAAATTCCCAACAGTTTAAACTGGGCTTAAAGAGCTATCAGACTTGCCTCAACATGACAGCATTTTGAGTGCTTAACCCTGTGGCAAACTTAGCCAAGTTGCCAGAGGAAGCTTAGTCATGAGGCCTCTTGTTATTAATGTACAGATCTCCCTAACATGCTGCAGTCTAGAGCAGCCTGTAAAGCCTGTGGCTTTTTTGGGTGTATCCAAAAGTTTCCATGGAAACGAATGTGCAGCTTCAGAAGAAAAGAGCCCTTAAACTCTGAGCTGATGCTTCTGGTTTTTTTAACATGATAATAAAATTTTATGACTCCATATTTTGATGATTCTGCATTTCTAACCAACTCCAGCACGGTATGGAGAATAGAGATGAACATTAGTGAAAAAAATGATGCTAAGTATTATATGCATCAAAACAGAAGACAGTTTCAAGAGTCTGCATCTCCTTGCTTGTAGGTGGGAGCTTAGGAAAGCCATAGCACACGTGGTGATTTCTTGCATGTTGAGGTGGTGAAGCAAGGCCTCCTAAGCAAAATCTAGACTCACAAACTGCTGGAGTTCTGACGAATGAGACCAAGGCTTGAGAGCAGGTGGTGGTGATGGGCAGCTGGTTATATGATGGATGATTTTCTGCTGCTCAAACTGGGCTGTGTGGCCACAGGGAGCTCGGGTTGCTGATGGAGGACGTGCCTTTCCCTAAGCCACAGTGCAATCCTGCCAGGCCTCTGAACACATCAGCCCTGGCTGGAGGAAGAGGGAAGCCTGAGGGGCAGGAACTGGCAGAGAAGCCAAAATAGCAATCCTCATGCTTAGGAGATCTGAAAAACTCCCCTGCTTCTTGAAGCCATTCTTATCTGGGCAGCTACCACAAGCATTTTCAGACCCGTTGGCCGGTTGGAGTCCCACCAGAGGTGTTTCTCAGGAGCTTATGCAGATAAGGATTTTTTTTTTCCAAACTGAAAAAAAAATATCCTAAGCATTTTCATGCAAAAAGCAGGAGGTTCAGCTTTCCCTGTGCTCAGGCGTTTCACAGCTTGTGCCCATGTTTTTTTTGAATAGAATCTGTTGTTGCATTTGCTTTTGTCTCCTAACAGTATGCCTGTATTGGACTCCCATTTGAATTTCCAGACAGACAATTGGTGATCTGTACCCTGAGAATCTGCAGCACTTGTTCCAGTTCAGAAAAGAGGGGTGTATTGTTCTGTCTAGAAGATAGTAACAAATAGTTTGTACTGCTTCTTACACTGCCTGTGTACAGTTTGCCTTTCAGGGTGCCAAATCTGGTTGCTGCACAAGCCCTGTAAAGCCATCATGACTGCTCCAAATGTATGATATGTTTTGTGGATTTCTTCTGATCTGCAAATCAGAGGGACAGGTTGGATTGAATGAATATCTTTGCTACATGCTCCAAAATTGCATAGACTCTCAGAGACATACACAGAGCTAGAATGCTTTGCACTCTCAGAGCAGTGCAACAGCATCTGTGGTTGCAGCGAGCAGCACTGCCCAAAATGCTGTGTCAGTGGATCACAAGCATCTTTCCACCGAGTCACTGCACAATCTTCCCTGGGGCAGGGAGCAGGACTGTTTCACATCTGCTGCTTATCAGATGGAAATGAGCACAGATCTGGAAGAAATGAACTGAAGCCTTTCTCTTTTTTTGCAGCAGCTTGTTTGTTTCCTCCACCGTGTTTTTGTTTGCTCAGAGAGGGCAGTATTTGCACTTCTTGCTTCTGAAGAGCTGAACTTCACTATTGTTTGCTGAATGCAGAACTATGCAGAATCTGAACATTTTTCAGAAATTACAACAGAAAAAAGATTCAGTGTTATTATTTTGAGATGCTGTTTGTTCCTATGCCAAATCCTGCTGGTTTTATTTAATGTGCCTTCTGGTGATTTCCCTGTTTTCTGCAAATCCTACCAAACAAGGGTTTTCTGTGTTCCCTCAGCTGGGTCTGCAGCTGTAGTTTGCTAACAAGCACAGGTTAGGAAGAGCTGTGCACAGCAAAGGTGTCTCGCCATGTAAAGCTCACAGGATAATGTCATCTCTGTGCAAAACTATAAAAAGGAGAAAAAAGTTGGCTAAATAGAAAAAGAAGATAAAATTAGTACTAAAAAAAAAGAGGACATATTTGCAAAGTTGAAGGCATTTAGAAATAAAAAAGTAAAAACTGGAAAAAATTATTCGGTGTCCTCTTCATCACATCTGGACAATGTTTGTGTGAAACAAGGGGACATAAGCAAATTTCCCATCTTTAATGGCATGCACCACATTTGTCCCGTCATTAGACATGATAAACCAATGAGAAAAAGAAAGCAAGGGGTAAAACCACTCTTTGTCATGCAGCTTCTCTTACACATTCACTGCAGGGATTTTTCAAAGCTGCACATGTGCCGACGGACACTGGCTGGTGGGCGAGAACTCTGGCTGCCTCTTCCTGAAGATTGAAAAGAAAAAGACACCCAGTGAGTGGCTATACACATGTGCACACAGGGTGGCTATACCACTCAATAGGTGCCTGTCCCTGACCTATGTCTATGGGCTTTCCCATCTTTTATCCTCTTGTCACCTCAACTTCCACATAGATTTCTGCTTGGCTCCAGCACAATACTGTTTAAAATAGATTTTCATGATGTTTTTTCTGCTTCGTGCACTGAGCCTTGATGCACTTTACATACCAGATGGCAAGGGCTGCTGTGCATCTAGCTGTCAGAGGAACTTCACCCCTGTTATCCTCAACATAGGATGAAATTATGGAAAAAAGGAGCATCTGCCCTTCACATCTTATTTACAAAAGCATCACCAAAAGCTTTTGCTGGTAGAGTTTTTAATATATACTCAGCTGCTGCTTTTTCCTTTGTCTCTCTTCCCCTAATAGGTTTTTCAAAATGTTTCTTTACTTTTGGAGCTCTGGCTGAAAAGTCACTAGCTTTCATTATACATGAATTCATTGCTGTGCTTCTTTTTTTTAAAGGAAGCATTTGGTTTATTGAGGTAGACACAAAATGAATAGTCTCCTAAGCACTCTATCTGCAATGGTAATTCAATACAGAATAGCAGATTGCAGTTTGGGCCATTAATATAGGATGATTTCCATTTCATTTTTCTTTTCTTCCTTGCCCTGTCAAGCAGATGCAAATTCTCATTTGTCTTCCCCAGTATCAATAAAAGTAATAAATACACACACACGTGCTTTGACAAAAATCTCAGGTATTTTTGCACATGGAATGTATCACCGAATTTCTGATAAAGAAATCATCATTGTATTGCAAATAAAATGCAAATTGAAATTCAGCATTTTTCCCCACCAAACAGTCATGGTGCATGCTTGCCAGACTTCCATGCACCTCAAAATGACACTCATGGATGGTGTACATGAGCAGTACATGAGCCGCACAAGCCATTCCTCTCACCACATACAAAAGCACAGGAGCACAGCGTGACGTACATGGAACACATGCATACCCATTTGGGAGTGGTAGATGCTTTGAGATGTCTTCTGATGAATTAAACACAAATAAGACATTCTGCTGAGCAATTTTGCCAGCCTGATTACTTTGAAGCTTCTAGAAAAATTAAATTCCTTACCAGGTGCAATGAGATCACTGAGATTGGAAATTTTAAAAGTGGTCATGACTAGGAACTTAGCTACCCCACTCTCTCCTCCACCCTATTAAAGTTACAGGGATTAGGCTTCTGATTAGACAGAACATTAAGGATTTCTACAGTCTTCCAATTTTCTTAATCAGTTGAGAGAATAAGGGCTTTCTACTTCCTGCGCTTTTTGTTCAGCCACAGGATCTAATTTTACAAAACAAGTAGCAACATGCAGTTGATTATCTGAGAGGAGAACCCGGAGCTAAATGTATTTCACACACATGTGATGCTGCACACTCAACGGAGGGTGCACAGCCACAGACAGCCCTGCTTGGGAGCATGGAAAGGGTGGAAGATTTTTGTTGAGAGCACTCCTTGGAACTTGGATCTTTCTGAGTCAACAGGCTTTGGCAGCCATCCTCAGCTGCTGCTGTTTGCTGTCACTTATGGCTTACTTAGCTGCACCCCCTTTGCATTTCTTCTTACTCATATATATCCCTGTACTGAGTTCAGAGCATTTTGTTCTCCAAGCTTTGGGCATTTGAAGGTCTTGTTATGAAATCCTCCTAAGGGAAAGGAAGAAAGAAGTCTGCCTCCCTCCAGTTCAAAATGCGTCAAAACGTCCAAAACACAGCAAGCTCCTCTCTTACTGTGACTGCGGTTGTGCTCCTCAGCCAAAACCAGACACAGACATTACATCTAATAGAGTACGCAGTCCCCAAATGCCTGGCCAGGTTTGTGTTCTGGAGGAGGCTGTTGTTGTTAAAATGCTGCCAAGCTCCATCAAAGCAGTGATCCTTTTGATCAAGGTCAAGGGTGATCCCCACATGTGATGCACAGCATATACACAACAGAAATCACCTAAATCTCAGGGTTCATGCTTCAGAAGAATCTGAATTTAGAGTGAAATTTAGATTTATGGTATGGGAAGTGTAGTGCATGTGTTTATTGTATTTCAGTGAATTATTTTCCAATCATCAAATCAATGTCAATGGTATAAATAATAATAAACACTATTGATGCATTGAATATAATGTATCCTTGTAGGCTTTCTTTTATCTTCCTAGTAGTGTGTGCTAATACTGCAGAGCTGTGAGTCAGAATTAATGCCCAGATCTCTATACTTTTCTTTTTTTCTTTTATTTTAATGATGACAATGTATCCCTGCTTCTTTCTCCTAGCCTTGCAGGCAGTAATGGCACTTCACATACATTTCTCTGGTTATAAGACATTAGATACTCTGCCCATCTTTACAATATGAGGATTAATGAGTCATTTTGAGGGCAGTCTTCTCAAGGGTAATTCCTGCTGTGCAGTTATTTGTATCCTGCACCCAGAGGCAGGATGGATCTTCTGTGCATTTGAACAAGGAGCTGGCATACCATCATGAAAGTGTCTGAGTTGTTTTATGAGGAACCCCTGGGTACAATAACAGGGAGTCTGGCAGAGGAAGCAGGGTGGCAGAGCAGAGGATTCTTGAAAGAAGTGGCTTAATTGCTTTACTTTATGTTCTTTGAAGCAGAAAAATGCTTCTGGCTAGTCATTCAGCACAGAGTAGGTAACAAGCCTGCTGAAATTTGCAGTGAGGAATATAAAGGAACTGAGGGAAGAGTCACTCTTGCCACCATTTTTCCTCTTAAGTGTAAGTGAATCATCCCAGGAGGCAAACAGCTGTGTCAGGATTATAGGAAGTGTAAATTGCAACCTGCAATATTTTATATCTGAACAGCTGTTAAACTACAAACATTCACCTTGTGCTCTGGAATTATTGTCTCTGCGCAATCAGACTCCCCAAACAGACACAAACTGAATGAATCTGTCTGGTGCCTGAGAAAACTGAGATGCAGTACACTGTGCCACTTATCATTTGAAGTCATGGTCAGAGATTCTCCTCACTAGATGTACTTCAAGCTGTAAAAAACTTTCACATTCCCCACAAGAAGAAAGTACAGAATAACATATCACCAGAATTTGTACTATCTCATTTGAAACAACTGACCATCCACAACATAAGGAAGAAAGTAAAGTGGGGAGGATATTCCAGGGAAGTTAAGTGATAGCCCTGAATAAACTCCTCATTTTTAAGAGCTTATATATAACCCCTAGCTTTAGTACAAGAAAAGGGAAGCCTTGCATCGTGTGCCCTTGGCACAGTGCCTTGCATTCAAGAGCAGTTCCTGCTCCATCACTCAAACTGGCTGCCCTCTGCTCTCCCAAGGAATATATCAACAACACCACAAACTTTCTGGCCTGCATTTCACCTCCACAGTGCTCTAGCAGTCTGCAGGGTGACTGGGAAGGTAAGCAAGCCTCCTGTGGAGAACCAGACCACTAAAGTGTTCAGCTAAACTCTCATCCCAAATCCTCATGCCTCTCCAGTTCTAGCATCTTCCTAGGAAGAAGCATATTCCTCTTTGGATGTTTGTGTCCTTGAAAAATCAGATTTTATGTATAGTTGTCATGGTTGGATCAAAAGATATCTACATAAAAAGAAGCAAAGCCATTGCCTTTTCCTGTAGGATAAGGAGCCAAATTTTCAATGCCTTTTGTATGAGCATTGAACCCAATAAAAGATTTCTAAGCCAGTCGATGAAGTTGGGAAGATGGATAGATTCTTGGTACAAATTAATTTTAAAACACAAGTCCTGAATTCCAGTCTAAGTGACATCTGGAAATAATTGCTCTGGCTTTTAAATTAATTATGCTAATCAATGGCACAGCAACAAGTTTTGGAGACAAATTAAGAGCCATGGTGCAAAGAGCAGTACAAGTATAAAGGAATCCATAGGAGTATTCACCCTCACCCGACAGCGTGAGGCATATAAATAATTATCACCCACAGAGGACTGAGAAACAGGAGGGATTTCATGGCACATCCTTTTGTCAAGGTGTGAACATCTGCTGAAGAGGACAGAAGGGTCAAGGTCACCAAGGAAAGCATAATCCCAGAAGGATGCCCAGAAAGACCTGGCACTGAGCTGGGTAGTGAAGATGGAGCAAAGGCAGTGTGTGCTTCAGGTCACCCCAGGTCAGCAGGAGCCAGCTGTGTGCTGGGAGAGCGCTCTGGCCCTCCCCAGTTGCTCCCTTCTGCTGCTCCACCTTCCCTCTGTGTCAGCACAACCCTTGGCGCAATTATTCAATCATCTGGCAGGGAATGACAGGGACAACTAATCTGGGTCACAACTGTGCCAGAAAAAGAAAGGAGAAAAAAAGGAGAAAAAGGAGAAAAAAACCCCCTCTTATTTCCCAGTTTGAGTTCACAGCATGGCTGTCCAGATTCTTGTCCCTGCATAGGCAAAGTGATGGCATGGGATAAAGAAAGGCTTTGAGTGTCAGTTCTGGCTTAGGGCAGCTTAAAGCATTTGTGGATTTACAGGCTATGATAGCCCAAAGTAGCTGCAGGAAAATCTCTTGGCTGTCTGGGATGGTGGCAGGAGAGATTTTTGAGATAATTTATGTAACACGAGGATTAAGAAATGTATATAGCCTTATGTTTCAGTGGATATGTATATAGCCTTATGTTTCAGTGGATATGGCAAAGTATAGGAGGAAGGATTGCTCGCTGTTTGGGGAGCACAGAGATGCCTGGGGCCACACATATACTTTGTGCTCCACCAGAGCCTGTACTGCCAGGGCACATGAGCTCTGACAGCACACCCACACAGCCCAATCCCACGCAATCCCACACTCCAGCCCGCTGAGCCCACGGATGAACCTGCCAGCTGGGCATGAGAGCCCGCGGCTCAGCGGGGCTGGTGCCCCCACACTCCTCATCTGCCCGCTGGGCGCTTGCTGTGTTGTCTGGGCTGCTGTGGCTGTGCCTTCAGGAGTAGCTCCCCATCAGCCCTTGCCAGTCTGCTTGACGTAGATAATCCCTCTGTGGGGGTTTCCATACACTATGGATTTGTTTTCTTTGGTTTGATTGGTTGTTTCTGGGTGTGTTGGCTATCTGGTTAGTTAACTTGTCTGGGGGCTTTGAGAGGCACAAAAAGGAGTAATGTGAAATAAGTCCCAATTTCCAGATGATGCTTTCTCTGGGAATGCAAGCCTTGCAAGCCCCCCAAAACAGGCTGAATGGAACCACTTGAAGATTTGGGTTGTGCCAGGAAAATAAATGGCCAGAAGACAACATAAAAAAAGAGTAAATTCCATTCAGTAGAGGGGAAGACTAACACGAACTCTAAGTAAGAAAGTGTGAACATCTGTGGCTTTCCTCAAGGATGAGGAGAGATTAATACTGTTGGGTAAAGCAAAGGAGGATCTACTAACTAGAAGGTGGCTTGTAGATGGTCATTTAAACTGAAACTGTGATTCTCTGGGGCTGATCAGACTGAAATTGCAAACACCAGCAAACAACCTACCAGTGAGGGGTTGCTCTAATCAGATCAAGAGGCACTTGCTTCGATAGAGTTTATGATCAGCTTTGACATCTCTGGCTGTGATGCTGCAGCACAGCTGTGCTAAACAAATAATTTTCTGCTGAAAGGGACAACTCTCACCCCTGTTCCCCAAACCATGGGCATCAGGGACAGTTTCTCTGATGCTGACATTAGTGTTTATCTGACCCTGAAATCTGGCCCAAGGAATCCAGCACATGGCAATTCATTTTCTTTTCTTTTTTCCTCTTTAAAAGGTTAATTTTAAAGGGTGGAAGAAAGCCACATCCTGTACACCACAAAAGAAGAACCACAGAGAGCGGAGAAAAGAAAACAGCTTAAGAGGAGATAAACTGAAGCAGTAAACTAGAAATGGTAAATTATCTATAATGAACTAACAAGAAACCTGGGGTTTTTAGTTGTCAAGTGGGCTTTAAAGTGACAAATTGTGTAATTACTTTCAGCCTGCACAATTGTTTGCTGTTTACAGTGATAATGACTTTTAACCTATGTTTGTCAGGTGTGGGAGGCTGAATGCCAGAGCATATATATGCTCTGAAGAATTAGTTGACTTGTTATTTCAAAATTTAATAGTCTCTAACAACTTTAATGTGGAGGCAGATGTTATATTGATACAATATACTTTCAACTCACTCTTAAAGTGGTTTCTTAGAGTCCTTTGGCACAGCAGAGAACCTATCTTCTCATGCTGGCCATGTTTATTAGTGACTCTTTTGACAGCGTATATCTTCTATATGGTGGAGACTGTTCTACAGATACACCTTAGTCTGAAAACCCTAAAAAAGATCTGACAATGAAGAATTTGCCCATTCAGAGTCCTTGAGGCACTGAGGTAAGAACACAGCAAAGAGAGGGCAATGTGGTCAGATTTCTGCTCTGTGTGTGAATAGTTCTCAGTGTGTTTGGGACAGAGGGAAAACAGAACCAGAAGACAAGTGAAAAAAAAATCACTCCATACCAGCTAAAAAAAAACCCAACAAACAAAAAAAAATTAAGTCGAGCAGAAAGCCAAGAAAGAGATCCTTAAATTTCTCATTCTTTCTCTTACAAACTCCTAAATCCCCAGGAACAAAAATATAAGAAAATAAGTTCCTCCATTACACACATCTGAGGGACAGACATTTTGCAAAGACTAATCCAGATTTTGGACTGGGTAGTGCACTAGAAGTTAGCCCTTTCCTTGCCCTATCCATCATATCCATATACAGGTATTTGTAAATGAACATATCTAGATCTGCAGATTTAATTTCTAAAAGGCTGTAGAGCTGTACCCACCTACAGAGAAAGACCATCTTCTCTCTCTGGGGATGGGATTCATTTGTGAATTACAGAGTCTGGCTAAAAATCAGACGCTTTATCAGCGTGTGATCATAAGACCTGCAGTTTTTCTTGTGGTGTTTTTTTTTGTGAGGCATCCCTGAGCAGAGCAGAGAGCTCATCACAAGAAGAGATAAACTTGGTGGACAAGCCAGACTGCAAAGTGCCTTTCACATCAGCGAAAGAGAAGACATGCAAGTGTTTTCTTCCTCTTGGGCTTTTATGTGCCTGTTATGTGTCCCTAAGTAAAGAAAAAGATTAAATAAATAAGCAGTAGTTCTGCATTTCACATTAGTGACTTTGCACTGAATTGTTGGGATGAATCAAAAATAGTTTTCAGATATCTTAATTTGAGGGAAAAAAACCCCTCTGGTGTTAACTGTATGTAGATGTGTATTATATACAGCATTTTACTGTGTATATAATAGCACATAGTGGATATATATTTGTTCTTATATAAAGAATATCAGAGATCCACATGATATCTTTCAGTACCCAATTTATTTTTCACCCCTAAATTAGCTTAAAGATATATGAAAGCATGAGGTGACTCAGAGACCCCTGCAGAAGAAATGCTTGCAGAACACCCTGCATGTTTATTCTAGCAAGTATTTGGGCATGAATTATTACGTGTTTGTGAAATGTCACAGCTCTCTTTGTTTCTGCTAAGATGAGGTGAGCAACAGTAGCATGGGCTGAAACATCACACTTTGAGAATAGAAAGGAAGCAAATTGCATTCTTGACTTAAAAATGTTAAAGTGATCTCTACAAGACTTTATTCCATTTCCATTTTATATTTCAGAGTACCACTCACACACAACATGGGTTTGGTTTTTTTGGTTTTTTTTTTCCTAAGGGTGTGCTTGTGAGAGCTGGAATCTGATTTCCATAGGTTATATAGAGAAATATCCAGGGTTTTAGGTGCTTAACTGGATGTAACCTTCAACACCGATTTATGTACCTGACACTCTTTAAAGGTGAAATTTTCTTCCTTATTTTTCTCACAGAGAAAATTGTAACCAAAATAAAGTGAGAGTGTGGTGCTAAGCTGATAAAAAACACTTGCTTATCCCTACATGGGAACACAATTGTTTTTATCACTCACTATTGAGTTGGTGCACTTTTGCAGTATCCTAACTGGATATGAATAATGTATACAAATACCAAAATACAAGGAAATGTAATAAGTGATCCAGTCAAGCAAGAAATTAAATTACAAGTGGTGTCCTTATTCCTGTGGTTTATGCCAAGGAAGATACTAGCTTTCCCCAGGATTTCTGTAGTGCTGCCTTTGCTTCCCCTCAGTCAGGAAGCAGAGATTATGGTACATAAATGTAAAGCTCCCCTCTGATGTGCCTGTGTATCTTTTTGTCATTGTGTTAAAGCATTGAGATTCATTAAACAAAGCTGCCTGGTGCAACAGCAGTGCCCCCAAGCAGAAAAACATGTTGTGATTCAGCATCTTGGGAAGCGCAAAACAAGAGAAGGAGCAGTAAAGTGAAATTCTCCAGCAGTCCTTTGGCAAGAACCAGGCTGGACTCAGACACCGTGCCTTAGGTATGTCCAGTCAAAATCTTCTGGGAGAACAAAGTTGTGACCACCCCTGAAAAGACAGTGGCAAGACTGCTGTAGACTGGCAACTTCTGAGGAAGGGAGAAAGTTGCATAGAACCTTATACAGCAGCCCTCTCACCCAAAGGGATCATTCACATGAAATGTGGCTCTGACTGGTGATAGAGAAGCAGAAGTCTGGATGGGAGCGCAGGGTGCAGTCAATGCATGCTGTAAACTTATTCAATATAACCTGGGTTTTGTCTGATGGGGTTTTGTCCCCACTGCTCCTCCTGGGAGGCTGCTGCAGAACCTCATAGCTTTTCCAAGTTATTTCTCCCAAATGTAGTCTCAGGCAGCCTCTGTTTGACCATGGAAGCAAACCCAGAGGAATGAGATTAAACTCCCAGGCCTTTTAGTTTTTTGCTTGATTACAAACATCCCAATCACAGCCATTATTTTTTGCCTACTTCTTCTCCATGTCTTGCCTTAGGAATGGCATGTGATCAGCTATGCATGAGCTGGGACTCCCTTTAGCTAGTATTTGCAAGGAAAACTTAGGGTGCTTTATACTTTATAGCTTTAGCCATGCCCCTTATTTCTCATAAGAGGGATTAAAAAACCCCACTATCACCAGACTGGTTATTTTGCACATAGACACACAGATAGACAATTTGGTATATAATTTGATATATGCATATGCCATGCCTGATTTTTAAATAAATATGGGTTTTAGTAGTTAAATGACAAAGAATGTTAGTGTAGAAGTGATATCTGAGAGTTTTTTATCTCTTATTCTGTATTTTATTTTTGGTCTATGGGCCAGAACTACAATATATGTGCATCATAATCAAATGCAAATTCAAGGCTATGGAAGACAATATTAGATATAACTACATAGATGAAATTTAACAGACAACCCTGCAGCAGGGCTAGAAGAGTTTGCTATCAGAACGTTAAGTTTCACACTCCCCCGCTATTTTGTGTTTCTTCCCAGTTTTTAACATTGCTTCTAAGAGTCTCTTTGAAACCATGTAGCTGTCTGCTGGGAGTTTTAAATATTCACTTAAATCAATATACTGACAAGGACAGAACTGCCTGACTGGGTTTGTTGTGTTTTCTTACATGAAATCCACATCCACAAGAGAACTGGGTAAGAGCTGTTACGTGTCACAGTGCTATGTGTTTGCAAAATTGTTCATGGTTTAAGACCAGGAAACAGCCCAATTAAGCCAGCAAACATACCAGCTGCTGAGAGAGAGATGTTTGGCATTAAAACCTTCAGCTGTCTTTTGTGAGTGTGCAAGAGGCTTTCCCAAAAAGCCACTGCAACCTCAGAAAGGGTGAAGGACTGCACTGAATAGAGAAGCTGGGTAAATGTCAGGAAGGGCTGCAACAGGAAGATGAATCAGGCCAGGCCAGGGTGCCACCTGCCTTCTCTGTGGCAGCTGTGTCACCAGGAGCCATTCTAGGGCTGCCACATCTGCAATAACCTGTGAAGGAAGCAGTCTCCTCCCTGGTTATATGCCCTGGGTGTGATGCAAGGGTGAACCAAATATCCAATGGATTTGGAGCCCCATGCTCTCCTCCAGTGGTGCCCTACAGGGTCAGCCCTGAACACAGGGCATGGGTGTCAGCCTTGCATTGGAGGTTAATGGAGAGATCAGATATACAGCAACAAATTGTTTAAACAAGCAGCCTAATCTGTCCTGTACAATTTTGCCAATTTTATTTTTTCCTTTTTAATCTCTGTATAATTTCCCACTGGCAGAAGCTCACATCCTTTCTGCTGTTCCAAAATTCTTTTTCATAATATGATATTTCTCTCTGCACTAAGATTCAGTAGGATGGTTATGCAGGCACAGCAGGTTTAAGGGTCTTCTTGAAAGTCCCTTGGAATGTGGTATTTTCCAAGGTCTGTGAGGGTAACAATTAGGGTCTGTCTTATTGAGTCTGCAATAGTACTGCAGGACACAAGCAGTTTACCCACTGCACCAGTTTTCTAAATTGCAAAGCAAGGTAATTTACCATCTCCTATTAGATTCAGCAATCGTCTCAATACTGTTTTGGCACTGCTGTAGGAAGGTAAAACTACACAAGATGCTAATCTGTATAAGAAGCATTTAAAGGTAATTCTTATGTGCTGTAGGCTAGATGACATGCTTCAGGACTGAGGAAAATACTTTTCACATTGGGCTAGTGTCCTGAAGCACAGGATTTGACATATATCTCTTTTACAAGAGGAGGTGCAATGGTGACCAGTTATTATTAATCCTGCTTGCATGTGCCACTAAATCTTCTTGTTTCAGAAGTTTTGATACATTTCAGTCAGACAGAGGTGAATATTCCCCATGTGGCTGTGCCAGGTTGAGATAGATTGGTTTGTTTTGGTTTCACCTACTTTAGCATGCAGAAATCAGGACAAAAGGCATGGCTTTACTTACATCAAAAGTGCTTTCATGTCTTCTGTTCACACTTTTCTCCCTTCCTCCCTCCTTGCCTCTATAACCCCTGGTTAAAGATAGAATATTGACAGCACAGAATAATAACACAATAGTGAGAAGACGGAGTACTCCTGAGCACCTATTCCTGTGACTGGGCTGTTAGGTTGGATTAAGTGACAGGCTGTAAAATATCAACGTTTGAGCAACTGCAGCAGTGAGCTGCAGAACTGTGTGTAGTGAGCAAGCACAGAGGGAGAAAGGATAAAAGGAAGCAGGAAGAAGTTACTAGGGGTTGGGTTGTCAGCAAATTTTTATCAGAATAAAATAAATCAAATTTGAGAGATCCGTGGCCCAGGTGACTACCTGGACAATGCTCAGATTGGATGCCTGTGACAGCAGTCTAGAGGCATGGACTGCGGAAATGTGTGAAAAAGATAAATTACAAGTTTGGACGTACTTTAAATCAGCTATTCATTTATAAAGGCAGACAGCTAAATGAAAAATAATCGATTGTAAATATACTAAAATCACAAGGGGAAAACAGGTAGCTTATGCCTTACTAGGGAGTCCTGGCCATTCAGTGAGTCTCGCTTGTTGACTTCTTATTAACACAGATTTTGCTACATAATGTATATTGACATCTAAATCCTTACTTACTCTGTCTGATTCAAGGGGCACTTAAATGGTCTCCAGACCTGGGATCTCAACCACAAATTGAAAATCATTTATATGTGAAGATTGAGGAAGCAGATAAGCATCACTGCCAGACCTGGAGCTTATTACCCAAAGACACAAAATGAACTTTCTCCCTGTGGTGACTCCTACAGTGCTGATGCTTCTCATGCTACTGCAACCCACAACAAGCAAGAGAGATGAAGTGAGCCTTGCTGCGTGGCTGAACTCTATTTGAGTTGTGTGCTTACTCCAGAAAAGTAACACAACAGACCTGCAGGGTGCTGGCCTGACTTCAGACTCCCACACATTGTGTAGGGTCCATTTGAAGCAGTGTCCGGAGAAGGCATTTCCTGGACCCTCATCAGAATCAGCATGTGAAGTGTCACTGGCTATTTTTTCTTCATGTAGTATAGAAGAGAGTGTTGCTTCCTCAGGGAAGGGATCGTATGGACATTGTAGAAGTGTCCTTCTCTTTGAGCTCATCAACCCTCATAAAGCAAAATAACTTTTGTGGCCAAGAAGAAAGCTAAAGATCACAGCAAAAACCATACACAAAAGTTTCCATCTCACATCTGGAAAAAATTAAAAATAGATGCAAAAGGCTCTCCTAACAAATGCTGCTGTGCCATCATCTTGTAACAGCCAGGATCTTGTAATAGCATCAAGCAGCAAATGAACAATAAATGTCCCCACAAAGCTCCAACACAAACAGCAGATATCACTCTCTTTTCATCTCTCCTGATGGAGCTGCTCCATTTTTTATACATATTTAAGTATTCATTTGACAAGAGGGAAGGGATGAGAGTTGCTTGGTACTGAAGACACTCACGAGGGATCCCTCAGACCCAGATTCAAGCTCTCTCACAGAATAATACAATTTCCCTAGGGTTTGCATTACAATGTTTTTTTCTCTGTTTCAGAATACTGCTGGAAAAGAAAATACAGAAAGGAGACTTGCCTTGGACATTGCATAATACAGTTATAGAGCATCCAACTGGGAAATGGAGGACATGCTCTTAGCCTAAGTGAGTGCTTTAACTGTTGGGGTAAGATTCCCTTGTGATTTCCCAATGTCTTCCTCTCTCCATGGGAAAAAGGAATGTCCCCCTGGCCCAGGGAAAATGCTTACCAGCAAATCCCAGGTCTATGAAACATTTTGAAAGGCCAGAATTTTCTGACAGGAAACATATATATTCCACTGGAAAATTCCCAACCAGTTTTACGGAAAACAATGCTGGTTGTAATTGCTCATAGTTTAACTCAGTCAAAGTAAGAGTGAGTTCAAATCCTCCAGACTGTGTGTACTACCTTGAGAGTGCCACAGATCAGTAAAGGCAGTGTGCTTTATTGCTCATGTGGAGACAGTGTTCTCAAGAAATTCATTTTCACTGAGAGACTGTTGGCAATGCAGCTGAGACAGACATTTTTCAAGATGACTTTTCTGACCTCTATGTCAGCACCAGAGGTTTTCAGCTGGAGGTTTAAATTGACTAATTGATCCTGTGTTAATAGACTCCCCTGGTTGATTCTTTTGCTCTACTTTAGGAGGCAGAAAGGAAGAGTGTCTTGGCTTGCTCTAGTCCCCAAGCTATACTAGTTAAACTAACAGCACAACATTGCATGAAAATGCTTTATGAAAGCTTATATAAGTTTGATTTCCCCTTGTAAATGTAAACTAGTTTCCATTTTTAAAACTAATTCAATTTAACCCTATATCTCCACACCGGTTTAATTTAGATGGTTTCCACGTTTCTATTTAGGGATTGGAATTCAATGGATTAAGCAGAGAAGAGATTTGGTAAAACAGGAAAATAGATGAAAATTGAAAAGCAGAAAAAGAAAAGCAAACTAGGAAGAGGGAGAAAGCATAACAAGAGGCTAGATGAATACATCTAGAAGAGAAATTTTTTGAGTGCAAAACTGCTGGCCACTTATAGACAGAAAAATGCCACAGGGAGAGACTACTGAAGAATCTAGAAATAGAGCAACATATTTACAGGGATTAGAATGACTGAAAACATGACCAAAAAAAATCCCAGATTTTGATAGGGAATTGAACAAACAAACCAACCAAACCAAATTAAAAAAAAAAGAAACACACACAAAAACCAACCACCCCAAACCAAACCAAAACCACAAATATTAACAAACAAAACAAAACAAACCCCAAACCACAAACAAAACCAAAAACATTGAAAATCACTCCAGAGGTCATTCCCGTAGGCATTGAGCAAGTACAGTAGTTTTAAGTCCTGTTTCAGGAAGGACCTGATTCCACATTTGAGTTATCTATGTGCTTCAAAAGCTGTAGCAAATTCTACTTTTTCCTTCTTGATTTCCACAGTGACTCTCTTTTTTATCTGCATTGTCACAATGTCCTCAGAAACTTTGCAATGGACTCAGCTAGGAGCTAAAAAATCCCTCTGAAGCCCTGAAATTACTTTTTGTTTTGCCTCGGACTTTATTCCCAAATATTTGTGTTTGTCTATTAAACTTCTTTCAGTTCATCATGCCCGTGAAGAGAGAGATGTGCTGTCCTTTTCCATCGTCAATCCAAGGTGCCTCTGCACCTGTGTTGGTTTGGGTGAAGAACAGGCAGTAACTGCACAAGAGGTTTAGGTCAGAGGTGGGAATTTGGCTATATAAAAGACATGGATGCTTAACCTGAGGAAAAAAGACATATTAATGAAGTACTGAGCTTTTACTTTAGAAAAGCAGCTTAAAACTCTGTAGAGCTTTTCTGCTTCGTGACACTCACACAGGCTGAACAGAGAGGCTGAGAAAATCTTACTAAAATTACGTAATAAACAAATTGCTAAAAAGCTCCCTATTGAGTTTTAAAGGTAAGAACGATGAGGGAGAAGCTCAACTTTTGAACAGGATGTAATATTCTCTCATATCAAGGACTGTATTCTAAGTATATCACATTTGGATTATTTAAATTACTTTTTTTTTTTTTTTTTTTTAATAAAGGTAGAAGAAGAGTAAGCAGAACAGAGAATTAGTTATTAATTTTCTCATGGCCTAAAATATTCAAAAATCCTCTTTTTCTGACAGACATCAACTTAAAGAAACCAACACTTAACCAGAAACCACAGTGCAGGAACACCACACTAATTTCCTACAGTCTGAGTCTCATCTAATTACCATAGTGTCAGAGGAAGGTGGATCAGGCTCCATCCTTCTATTTGCATGGAATTCAAGCTCTTGGGCTACGGAGAGTTTTGGTCATCTCCCTGCAGGTGAGGGCTGCTAGGGCTGCCTGCCAGTCCCTGCTCTCTGTCTAGCTCAGGAGTTGTCAGTCTTGATGTGGCCTCTGTGGCACACTGAGCTGTGTATTTGGGTCACTTACATCTGCATTCCCTTCCCTTCTGACCCCTGTCTCGCAAAAAAATCCAATGTGCTGAAGTGGCATAAAGACAAAACTGATCTCAGCATGGGTTTTTTACAGTATTACCTCCATCACCAGGAGAGATGAAAATGGTTCTTATGCAAACTGAATCAAAACCAGCCTGACTCAAAGAAACTTACAGATCTCAAAAAAATGGAAATTAACTGAATGTTAATTCTATTGAGAAGTTCAGAAATGTAGATTTCACCGGTGCTTTTTTTTTTTAATTGGGAAAAAAATAATCTAAGCTCATAAGTAGCCCTATGGTGCTTCTTTACAGATTAAAAAACAATAAGACAATAAAGAATGCAAATTTTCAGACAGCTTCTCACAGGGAAATGCTGTTTGAACTAACAGTTCTCTCTCGCTCTGCTGCATCTGGGTTGCTTTTAACTATTAGCAAGGAAAATAATAAGCTCTATAGATGTGAATGCAAGTTCATTTTCACCATCAGTTGACTTCTGCAACTTTCGCACTAACGTTGAGTTTGAGAACATGGAGAGATTTACACGAATGATGAGTAAGAGTGTTGCTCATAATGCTGAGTATTTAACAGAATACAGGGATAGCATGGAGGGTGCTCTTGAATCACAGTCATGAGGACTGTCACAATACACTACCTTAAAAACTAATGTTCAGTCCTCAGCTTTCACACACATTCCAGTGGCCTTAGGCAAGTACATGTGATTTACAATCATTCAGACAGAGTTTTCTTTTCTAAGAGGTTACAGTAGTACTTCAGTTTGAACATAACGCAGAGCAACTGCACGTCAGGGCGTGAGGTCCCTGTCACAGGCACATGTGACAGAGAGATGCAAGAAGCTGCAAAGGGAGCTTGGTTTCTCTACCACTGCCTGACTTGCCCCAGTGGTAGAGGGAGTTCTGCACAGGGCTGCCTTCAGGGCAGGAGAAAAGATAATAAGCAACGCATCAATATCCATCTGAGACTTAGAACTAAAGAGTCATTTCCACTTTCTCTGCTACACATGACATGAAAAACTGTTACATACCTTAATATTCAGCAGACTACAGTCAACCAAGAGAGGATGGCAAAGAGAGGGACATTTACAGATAAATGTGTACCTGCAGTCAGTCCACTTACTTTGGATTTCCAGCCCCTGGCTTCTTTCTCCGGAATATGTTGAGGAAGGTGTTGGACTTGCAAGGTGCCTTGCCATCCCCGACATGCATACGCACCACGTCTGAGGTGGTGAAGGCACTGCGGACGTTCCTCTCAGGCTTGGCTATGATGATGTACATCTTAGGGGTGAACATGCACCCCAGAGCCACTGTCACACTCAGGCTCACTGCGAAGCAGGTGGTGATGATCTTGTAGTTGCTCCCGAAATAGATGGGCACGAAGGCCAGCCAGATGATACAAGTGGTGTACATGGTGAAGGCAATGTACTTGGCCTCATTGAAATTGGCGGGCACATTGCGAGTCTTGAAGGCGTAGTATGTGCAGCTCATGATGAGGAGTCCGTTGTAGCCCACAGGAGCCACGACGCCCAGGTTGCTGGTGTTGCAGATAAGGTAAACCTCCTTAATGCTGGGGTAGGAGAGGATGGGCATGGGGGGCTCCAGGATGATGAGCGTGATCACCAGTGTCAGCTGCACGCTGATCAGGATGGAGGCGATGACCACCTGGGCCCAGGCGCTCATGAAGCGCGGTTTGCGGGTGCAGATCTTCTTCTTGCTGCCCGCCAGGATGCGCGCGATGCGGTTGGTTTTGGTCACCAGCGCGGAGTAGCACATGGCCGAGGAGAGGCCCACCAGGAGGCGCTGGAGGTAGCAGGATGTCGTGGTGGGTTTAGCTATAAGGGTGAAAGGGCAGACGTAACCCAGAAAGATGCCAGCCAGGATAATATAGCAGAGCTCACGGCTGGAGGACTTGACAACGGGGGTGTCTCTGTAGAGCACAAAGATAAGGGTGACAAACATGGTGACCAGGATCCCCAGGCAGGAAAAGACCACAGCCACAATAGACTCTATATTGCTCCACTGGAGGTACTTTACAGGGATGGGTTCACAGCCTGCAGTGTACAGAAGAGAAACAGAGTGTTAGAAAGGCAGCTCCTGGAAGAATCTCTTTTGTTGGATCTTAGACACATGTTAGCATGTGTTTATTGTGATGTGGATTATGAAGACCATTTTACAAAGGAGTGAAATGCATCATGGAAAAGTTTGGAAGAAATATGTTCAAAAAACAGCCATCCATTTTGGTTGTCCCAGACATTTTCTCACAATGCTGCAATAAGAAATTAGATTTGGTAATATCTGTTTTTGGAGATACCTGCTTACAAGCCCATCATACCAAAGGCACAGCTGGGAACAGAACCCAGATAAACTCACCATCATCTCTTCATTTCAGCAGGGAAAGCATTGTTGCAAATGGCTAGGTTTTTTACCTCCTCAGATTAATTTATTTAATCATTACCACAGTCAGTATAGTTAGATCTACTACATGTTTTGAAAATTATTTTATAAATAATATCAATTAACCAGAGGTCTGTGGACAGAAAAATGGTAATAAACCCCAGTTTCTAATGGAACCATATCATAGATGGTATGATACCATCCATAGAGGGCATATAGCTTCTTAGTACATTTGTGCTTTTTCTCTCTTCCATTATCTTACTGTTAATTTGTCAAACCCTCTGCACATTGTTTTCCCATTAAATAATATAATTTAATTCTCTTGGAAAAGTGAAACCCACAGAATATGCATGCCTTCAGATAAAAAGTGGAAAGACTCTCCTTTCTGACTAGTACAGATGTGCAACAATAGGTGTTTGTTAAGATAGTGCTTAACTGCTCTCTCCTACACTCAAGTTAAAAGAGTCTCTGGATATCTTCCTCACTGAGCTGAAGAAGTGATACCAGCAATAAACACTACAGAGAAAATAAAATCCTATGTGTTCATAAGATGTTATGGTTGTGAAGCTGTTACGGACAACTTTCATTATGGCATTTTCTTATTTCTGTTCTTGACTTAATAGTTCCAAAATGCTTTTAACATGTTTCTTTATCCCAAGAGAATCATCCACAGCCTCTTCTACTTCTTGTTTCTGTCCTCTTTCAGTTTCCTTTGGACACAATTCACCTTTTCTACCTTTCCCCTTCCTCTCAAGTATCTTTCCTCCCAGTCCCTCATCATCTCCGTCTCAGTTCACCTTACAGTTCAGTTTTTTGTAGCCACCTCTCCACCCAGATGTCTTCATTACAAACTGCTGGTCCAGCTTTTCTGGACTGGCTGCTCATGAACTCTGCCTGTCTGAGTTGTTGGACATGGCTGAAAAGAACAGGGAAAAGATGGTAATCTCAGCAAGCTTGTGAGAGAGGCATTTTTTCCTCCCATTTTTGCTGTGAGATCTTAACAAGGGCCCTGATGTGATGAGCAAAAGTCGTGCTCAGTCCCTTACTTCTCAGTGTGGAGTGTATTTGCAGAAACCAAACAAAAAGCTTCTGAATCCCTCAGTTTTGCCTAATTTGTATGCATCTTCCTTGTGGTGACACAAAACCACCAACAGATAGACGTACTGTAATGTAGATATCTGTACTGTAATGTAAAGTCCTTCCTTCCAAATAATTGAGAAGACAAGGTATAGATCAGCATTGAACAAATTTACTCTAACCTCATTTTGAGAAACAGGAGCAAAAATGGTTTTTGTTGGAATTTAAAAAAAAGGGAAAAAAAAAAAGAGCCCAGGACAAATTTTCCTGGCATGGAAAATTTCTGCTTTTAATGTCTGCCAATGTCATATGAAGTGAAGGTCTTATAATTCTGTACGCTTTGTCTCCAAGCTGATTTAACTACGGGTGTTGTTGTTATACAGAAATTATAACAGTGGCTACCAGAGCTCTTATTTTATAAAGAAAATGCAATAAAATAAAGAGAAAATTTTAAAATTCTATAAAGAAAATTATTTTGCTCAGTATGGTCTGTCCAAGACACAGATAGGAAACCCATACTTCTAACCAGTACTTTTGTGGTGAAATATGAAGGAAAACCTGTTTATTAGAATTGTGAACCTTTGGCCATTGGCCTCAGCAGCCCTGACTGGAAGGTGGCTCCTCTAGGATTTAATAAAAGACTAAGGATCAGAAGTTCCTTGATTAATATATGTGAAGCTGTTCTCATACAAGAATCTGATCAGCGGTTGTTGGAAGGGTTAAGTTTCAATATGGACTTTAAGCTTAACCACATCAAGACATACTCACATTATAACCTTTTTAACTGTATTCTCAGGGGCTTGGGGCTTAACCCAGATCCAGCACAGTAGTTAAGCCTATCGTTTGCTTTAAGCTTATCCTGTGTAAGATTTGCTTAGAAATGTTTCATTAAACCGGTGTAATTCTTGTGCACCAGCAAGCCAAAGAACCACATATTGTAAAAGCTGCAAAAAGTTCCCTACACTGCTTATTATCAGCTAACAGTTGTTGGTTGTCAGCACCTGTGTAGGTGGGTCATTTCCCAGCTAGGAGAAAGTGGGCTCTGGAACCCCACTGAGACTGGGGGATAATACCCAGGAAATTGTGCATGCATTTACAAAACAAAACAAAACAAAATCCCACTCAGCAACTAACCCAAACCTCAAAAAAATCAGAGCAAAAGCTTCACAGTTAAAAATTTTAGGTAAAAGCTCTCTGATAGATTGCATGTGCTATTTTCCCCTGTATTTTAACTGAAAAATTTCTAAGATCAAAAGGCTAATCAATTGTTTTTATTACTATATTCATAGTGCAAGGACAATAAGAGAATCTATGATGTTTTCTGAGGTCATTAACACATCTCAAGTAACTGATGGCCCCAAAACCTTATCATTCTGTTCATAAGACTATAAAACTTCCTACTCTATCTTGTTTTATTGCTTATTTAACATGATTTATGTAAACTACTATGAGTTGACTAGCTTGACATTCATCCTTATTATATTATATTATATTATATCATATTATATTATATTATATTTTGGTACTATAGAAGATTTCTATTGGCACAAGGTCTAAGGTACTGGCTTTAGTGACTATTTCTCAGGTCAGGTTTTCATCATTTGTGCTGAAAAATCCTTTATGTCTGCTGACTGCACTTCAGAGAATTCATATTTAAGGGAAGCAATCTAAAAAAATGTGTACATTTAAAATAAAATTAAAATGTCAGGAAATGATTGCTGAGCAACAGAGACTGATTTCAAATGGAGAAAATGAGCACCTTGAAAAGCATGTCTTACAAAATAGGTTAGTATGTGCTTCATGTTTCTTAAAAGGATTAAGGGTTTTAGAGCCTCCATCTGTGATGGCAAATGAGTCTAAAACCACATACATGTTTAGCATTTAAGATTTAAGGCAAAGAGAAAAACAATCTGCACTGTGAGATGTTACCGTCTGTGTCTAGATGCTATGGTGACTGTCAGGGTATGAATACAACACATAAAATCAAGCTATAAAAACACGTTTGATGGGAGTCCTGGCAAGAAAAGAGAATTCCAAATTAAATTATACCAATGGTGACTCCCACAAAGTTCAAGTGACAGAGTTTATCTGGACAAATCACCCTCTTCTAAAGATAAGGATGGCATCAGCTTCCTTTCACATCTTTGTACTTTGTAGTATAGTTTAAGTAAATCAATTTTAGGGGTTAAAAAAAGAAAGTTTTTCTTCAATAAGACAGACTGAAGAAGCTGTGCGGGAGCAGACTGCCATTTCAATGTTCTCTAGGAAATAAGTCGATGGCTATGCTGTTATTTGGCTGACGTTACTGTGATTTTAGAACAGCAGCAGTCCAGTCTCCTTGCTGAGAAGAAACACAAATCAGCAGGTCATCTACTGATTTCATTAAAAGTTAATAGATTGCAACATGCCCTGGAGATTTTTTCCAGCACTGATTCTTTCCACAACTCTTTTCAGCAGTGCTTGTCATTTTGACGTGACCCCTTTTGAGCTACTCTGGGCAGCTGGTAGCACTGAACCATATTCTCTCAAGTGTGTATTGATTGCTCACCAGGTTTTTGTTCTGGCTTCTTTTTAATCAATAAATCCCTTTTTCTTCCCTGAAGGGTAGATACAAACAATTCTGTGAACCTCTAAGACCAGCAAAACCCGTTTGTGTATGGAAACCTGCTTTAAAATTAACAGACGCTGGTGTCCTGTAGGATCAGGAATTAAATACGAGTTTTTCAACTGGTCTGGACATCTATGAAAGATTCTGTGGATTTTTTGGTTTCTATTAATGCCCGATGTGTTTCAGCAATTTGGGCCCTTACAGAATGCATTTTTCATTAATTACTCTCCCTACAACCCAGTGACATGAAACTTGAAGGGTCTAAAGTGTACAAGAAGGGAATGCAGGTGACCTTGCCACTGATAAGTGACAGCTTTGTTAGTTACCCAATACCGCCTTGCCCCTGATGAATTACAGCTATATCCAGTAAAAATAAGTGTGATAAAAGGGAGTGAGTTAGCTGCTGAGGGGGAATCATGAAGGAGGAGGAACCTTGAGGAAGAAGGAATGTGATACTCCTGAAGAAGAAGGATCCTGAGGAGAGGGAATCATTGCTGTGAAGTGAGTCTGGACAAGGAAGCATTAAGTTGCACATTTGATCTTTGACTGGGTGATCAGATTGTTTCTCTCACTAGGAATGATGACCTGCTGAATGCTGGCATCCAAGATTTGCAGAGGTGCCTCTAGTCTTTCACAGTGATACAAAGCAAATGTTAAGGTCAGGGTGAGGCTTCTCATTGTGTTGTAGCTGTCTTTTGGAGAGTAATGGTTGCTGCAAAGCCCAGACTAGATGTGGATGTTGACCTTAATAGGTAAAAAATAAACAGAAGGATGCCAAAGCATACAACTCATCCAAAGCATGCAACTCATATCCAAAGCATATGCACAAGTCCAACTCTTTCCAGACAGCCTTTCTCAGGATTTTGTTCAAAATCTTCCTGCTGGTGGGTGCAGTGAGAAAGATCTTTATACCAAACAAGACTCCAGCAATCAGTTACCCAAGGTCCTGAAATCCCAGATTAAGTGCTACTAATTGCATGGTAAAATGATTAGAAAAGAGTATCAAGTCAATATGACAAGAATGCACCGAACTCTTGTGATAGTCACTGCTAAATTGCAGCAAATGCTGCTGAGTTCATTAACAGTCTTAAAAGCTTTATTTATACTTGTTCTAAATGAAAGAAAGGAACAGACAGGCTATAACATTTCTTTTGGCAGAAACGTTGCTGTCTTTATTATCTCTGGTGCTGCTCTGAGCTGAAAGACAGTCACCCTAAACTGCACTGGAGTGTGTCCAAATATGTACCTTTAGTATTTCTGCATGTTGCCATCTTACTGTCCAGCACAGAGCATTCCCCTTGTGCCCTCTAGAAAAAGAATGCATTTGGAGGGACACATCCCTACCTGTCAGGTCAGCATTTGGCCACCAGCCAAGCTCACAGGCTTTACACGTGAATTCATCCTGAACAAATTCATTCTCTTTGCAAGCAGTGCAAATCCAGCAGCAGCTCACTTCTCCTTTCCTGATCACCTGCAATACAAAATATATCCTCAGTTCTGATCCTTTATCAGACAACAAAGAGGCACACACTACCATCCCCCAGCAAACACATGACAAAATACACTGTTTAAAACATGACAGGAATCCTGTGTATGGTACATTTCAAACAGCTATAAAACATGAATCATGATTTTGTATCAATCCCTGTATTAAAATTTGTGCTTAGGAGTTCACGGATAACCTCTGGGGACAATTTTATTTTATTTTGGGGAGAGCTGTTCAGAGTTAAAGGTACAAAACTATTCTGTCTCTGGTTTAGAGGGATGGTGAATGACATTTTCAATCAAATTTGAGGCTTAATCTGTGAAATGGCAGAGGTCAGGACAAGCTACTCAGCCCATGCTTAATATCTTGCATAGTAAAAAGCAGTAAACAAGGTCAAATGTTAGAACAAAGAGTAATTCATGCATATAAATACACGTAATACACATGTATATAATAAGCACAATACAATATATAAGCACATTCATATACACATACATTCCAATTTATGTGGAAGTCTCTTTGAGGCTTATTATACAGTGTAATTAGAAATTAAAATAAGAACAAATTACAAAAAATTCTGCTAAAAGGATCTTTAGGTTCTAGACGAAAAAAAAGTTAGACAGTGGCCAATCTCATTCTTTGAAATAGCCCTTTTAGGGACAAGTGTCCCTCAAAACTGTCTTTCTTTGCTGTGATGGCTGCTAAATGTAATGATCCGATGCTGAAAAGATTATTTTCTTGTCTTGATTCCTAATTTCATTACCCTGAGGATGAAAGAAAGGTTAAGGATATCTCTGGCTCCTAGGGCTCTGACAAAGACTCTGGCCTTGTTTGCCAGGAAGGAGGAATCCAGCCCTTTCTTCCAGATCTTCCTATCCATCTATATCCAGTGATAAGTACAGTAGTAAAATGCAAAATGTTTGTTTTATTGAATACTGGCTTTGTGGGCTTCCGTTTTTGATATCATTTCCTCATGCAGTCTGTGGAGAGAGTCCAATAGAATTCAATGAGAGCTGAAGCTGGCATTTTGTATGCATGGTGTTTACATATACACACATACACAAACTGCACAATCTCAAAAACAGGGAAAAGATGCTTTGAAGGGTTGTAAATACCAATAATGTTTCTCCTCCAAGATGCTGGAGTGTGTCACTGTGCCTGTGCCAAATCATCAGTTGCTTATTGCTTAGAGTAGCAATATAGAAATGAAAAGCTGCAAATGTGCCTATTAAATGAAAATAGAAAGGAAGGTCTACTCTAAGGAGATTTTGCTGAATGGGCTTCTTGCTGTTTTAGATTTAGTGTATCCATACCAATTTGATAGTGATGAAACATGTTTATGTCATCCAGACATGACTGGTAGCAAATTATTTGTAGCTTGATGCAAGTGCTACTGTTTGGTGAACACAGAGTGATTTCATTTGTGTTTCCATTTGTCCTGTTGTGAACATGAGATACAAATAGGCATGGGGGGTTTTTTTGGTTGGGTTTTTTTTGTTTGTTTGTTTGTTTGTTTGTTTGTTTTTCCCCATTTTTCCTTGCAGGTGTAATTGCTGGAACAAAATACTGGATTCCCGTGGGTCACGATATTTTCAAGATCAGCCCCCAAGTGAATCACAGCCACTGAAGGTTGTAGGCAATGACTAAGTGAAAATCTTCTCACATAAGGTGAGATTCAAATTCTGTCACGCTAGAAGATTCTGCAACTCTACAAAGGGTAATTTAAGAAAACATGGGCCCATATATGGTATCATCAAAGAAAGATATTAATCTGTGAATCTTTCTATAATTTTGGCTTTTTTGAAGGAAAAGAAGTCCTACCCATTGGCTTGAACGAAGCTTGCTTGGGTCTAGAGAAAAATACTGATAGGATATTCATATTTTTACAGCAGAAAGGAAGTGTCTGAGGCATACCTTAATCTGGCCCTTCAGGCAAGGCTCGCTGCACACGGATCGGACCATTCCGCTCTTGTTCATCTGAATCCTGTAGTCATCGATGTTGAGCACGCCCTCGTGCCAGGTCCCAATGAGGACGTAGTCGTAGCGGTTGGGCTCTATGTACTGGAGGTTCATTATGTCATATCTGCAAGGAAAAAAAATGAGTCATTGTCCTGCAACATAAAGGACAAAATTTTACCTTGCTCTTCTTATTCTGCCTCTAAGAATTCATGTTATCCCTTAAAACCAGGGACTTGAGTTTCACAAAAACCCCAAATCCTTTATGATTTGCAGCAGAATCGCAGGAAGGGTCAGCTCTGATTGACACACAATTGCTGATTGTCTGCCTGCCTTGCTTGCATAAAACTACGAGTAAAATCTGTGTGTCCAGAAAGAACTGCACACCAAAACCAGTAAACTCTGCTGAAGATGCACATGTAGGCAATGTCTGGATGCTGTATTTTCAAACAATTTGTCAAAACGTCTTTAACCTTCACTTGGTGGCTCCATGCAGGCTGGTTGTAATATAGCCCTTGCTGGGAGCTCTTAAGCAGAAATGCTGCTATCGACTGACTGGTTTGCCATAAGTCAGCTGTAAGTTCTAAATTCAACCATTCATATTATGCAGCCCAGTGATTCTGTCAGGAAAAGTTAGCACCTCAGTCACAACATTTACTTCCTCACCCTAGGCAAGTAGGAGAGCACTTCCCAAGACTAAGGTAAAGGAAGCATAAAAAACTGCTATAGTAACCATCCAGCCCACCCCATTGCCTTCAGTGTGTTGGACCCGATGTGTGTACATCCTTTATTGGTAACTATTATATTCATTCTTTTACCCACAGAATATAGCTTGATTCTTAGTAGGAAATAAACAAGAATGGAAGAATGAATGTTGGAGTGTGTACAGAGAGGAAGAACCACAGAAGAGGTTAAACCCACAGCCTGGTCTCTTCAGATGAGAAGGGGGAGGACTTTGTTTAATAAATGACAACAGAAAGAGCATTGAGAACAAGGAATCAGCGTTAAGAGTTGAAAATGACAAAGCATCTTCTATTTTCCAAGCCTGATATTTACTGCTTTACTCTTCTGTACTGGATTGTCTTGGCCTCTGGAGAAAAGTCTTTTGTTTATAATGGGTGTTGCTAATCTGTACATGCTTTAAGAATTAAAGCAAAGTAGGAGCCATAAATAAAATTGACATGGTTGGTTGTGAGCAAAGAGAAACATCAATTTGTTTCTTTTGCATTTTGAGGTTCAAATACACAAATTTCAGCTCTCTCCGCTCTTCACAGAGGGAAGAGGTGATACGATTATTCTCTAGGGTAGAGCAGAGTAACTTTCTTAACCAAGTCTTTGGGGTTTCTCTAGTTACAGATGATTTAAAGAAATGCATATTTACAGCTGTAATTAGACCTCAGTTTTGCAAATATGCATGTTCAGATAATGCCAGTGCCACTGCAGAGCTCCACTGAATCACATCTGAAAAGAGACCACTGAGTTCAATGGAGCTCCAAGCAGGAGCAGCTCTGTTGGTTGGGAATTGGCCACTAATTAGCCAAGACATTGCTTAGGAAAGGGGTAAATTTCAAATTCATTAGGGAACAATTGCTTCTCATGTCCCAGTTCTTCTAGAGGAATTGCCTAAAATAAGAAATGCTGTTTCCAGGCTTATGAAGAAAATCAGGATAACAAAAAGCAGTGAGAGTCAGACATTTCATAATGGATGTTCAACAGACAGGAGTAATTCTCAGCAGAAATGTGCATGCCTCTTTTCTAACAGTGAAAATGTACTTGGATTTTAGTTTGACCTTATATTAGACTACTACACAATCAGTTACTCTGGGCTGGAAAATTAATTTAGGAAGGGAAATAGAAGATTATTAAAACCTCACATTCCCTTAATGGAATTTTTGAGCCCACACATGTTTTTTCATTTTTACAAAAATACATCACAAGGCACACAGTGACATGAATGCAATATCAATTATGAATTTCACCTGTGTTTTTGTAATACTATTGCCTTTCCTATAGGTCATCTGCCAAAGAATAGAGTATGTACATTAAAAGCTCTTATACAGTCTTGTACAATGACAAGTTGTAGTAAAATAATTGCAGCTTGAACTTTAAGTGGAAAAGTATGTGCTAGCAAATACACTTGGTGTATGGAGATGTGTTTAAGTTCTTTATACTTTCCTTCTTTTTCTTAATGAAAAATCTGTTATTTGAGCAAAGACAAATTCAGTACTGGAATACCTCCTCCCATCACCTTGCTCATGTATGTACAACTAACAATCCATGCAAAAAAATTATAATCCCAAAAGAAGTGGGTTTGACAAGGATTGTGGAGCTCTCAGAGAGTGCAACTTCTTGGAGGCAGGTGTACTTCACACACGCATGGCAGCATTTAAAGGAGCCATTACAACATTCAGCAGGTAAGAAAATGAATCCTTTTTAATATAAGAGTAAGCTCTCTGGTATATGTGGTATCATATGAGAAAATTACTTGTAAGGCAAGCCAGAATATAAATCAGCTGGTCAAAGGCACACTCTTACTCTAGTTAATCTGAGAGAGCTGAAGTTACCTTTTTCCACAGCCATAATACCAGCCTCGCACTGATGTTTGTTATCCTGCAAGACAGGACGGAAAAGGGCAATGCTGAGCTATGCCAGAATGTAAATGAATCAAATAACCACCCATGAATCCAAACTTCAAAACAAAAATGCATATATGAAAAAAAAAATTGTTTATATGCAAGTTTGAAGGCTTTGCATAAGGCAAAATTTGATTATTTAGGCCAATCATTGGACTAGGTGGTGTTGTCATGACTGAAGCCTGAATGACTATTGAAAATTTTGAACTAAATAGACTTGCATAGTTCTAAGTCCAAGTCTAGTTAAGATGAAAAGTTAGGTGAAATTTTCCTCTTAGTTTGTGAACGTCAGCATTTCTCCACACATTAAAGGTTAATTATAGGGGCTGGAAGTTCTCCTGCCTGTTGTCACAAAAAATTTTATGGTCAGAGGTCTATGCAAATCGTTTGTTCTAGAGAGGTAAGGTTCATACCAACCACAAGGTAAAAGGAGGCAATCACCGAGACTAGACCAGAGCTAAAAAGATCTCTTTGTATCCCTGAGAAGTATGTTGTGTTGACTATTGCATCCTTCACACCTTCTCCAGCCGTCTCTAGAAATTTGAGTGACAGGATTGCTACAGACAAAAGAAATGGGAGCTACTTGATGAAAGTAAAAAGTGCAACAAATTTACCTGCATGTTCTTAATGACATTATAGCAAGCACATACAGCTGAGTTTCCAGAGTTACATCCATGTCATTTTTTCCCAGAGGCAGTGCAGTCAGCTAAATGACTGCATTTGTGCCCTTTCAGTAAGAGTTTACTTCATATTTCTGCATAAGAGATATTCAAAGAAAAGATTCTTCACAGAAGAAATTCACCTTTGGCTTCATGCTTTGTGTTTTCCAATCTTATTTTGATAAAACCTTGAATCCATGAATTGTGCCTGAGACAGAAAGAGTTTTGTATCTGAACAAATGGTTAGGGTTTCATCAAGCTCTATGGGTCTCAAAACAGGAGATTATGGGAGTGCCAGACAAACACAACTACAAGCAACTCTGTCTGCTCTACTCGTGATGATCACAATTAGGAATTTGTGGGAATGAATTGCTCAAAGAACCTCACAGATTTTGAAAATTGTGAGAAAGGTTGCTGCCTTATAAGAAGGAATATTATTCCACCTTGTGAAGCTGATTTGTTTACATGATTTGAGGACAAGATATCTAAAAAGTTTTTACACATTTGTGTGACATTCTTGCACTTGCACAGAAAAGCGAAAAACCTAGGAAATTTCATAGCAGGCTGACTTTGCTATATTTAGGTGTTGTATGTGGTGTTTACCTTTCCATTTTGCTGAGGCACAAAAACTCTTTTGGGTATTGGCACAGTGCTATGGTCTGTTCACTGATCCACAAAGAGACTTTCCACACAAGCTGTGGGAACACTACAGGCAGTCGGAAGGTACAGATGATTCTGTTAAGCTGCTGCTGCCATACAAGGATCTGACAGACTGTGCAGATCGCAGTTTGTATACATAGCCATTCTCTGATACCATATTGCCCGCGTCATAAATGCCACAGATTGATCCAAGGATTACAGAATGAATAACAAAAAGTTAATTGAATTTCCTTGCCCAATCCTGCTAGCTCCAACTGTGAAAATTTAAGCGAGGAACAATAACATAAAAAACTCCCTACCTAAAACAACCTTTCAAATTCTAAGTAGGCCAGGGAATCAAGAAAAATTAACCTTGCTATAGACTAAAATGATGGATGGAATAAATTCTATCTTTCTGGCACACTCAGAGAAATATCCTTATATAAACTCTCTTATGTTTTGAATTCAGCAACTGTTCAATCTAATTCTGTGCTTGGTACTGATGAGAGTTGTGTCAATGCTCTTGGGTGACAAAATAATAAATAAGAATTAGGCTAAAATTGGAAAATTACATCTAAACATCAGACCAAATAGCTAACAGAAACTGCAGCATATGCAAAGCTGAAGTAATGTTTTTATGGACACAAATAGTGTGCAAATGCATAAAGCTACACTAAGCAGTAATTTCTCTGTATTATATGTGCAAAGACTTGATTTATGCATTTGTGTCAATAAGTATGTGTTCAAACATATGGGAATAGCTTGCTTCTACATTCAAAGCCTAATCTAGCTGATATGTATCTTTGACTAAAATAATTCTGAAGTCAATGCTCAAAAAGACTTTACTAATTAAATGTAACAAACTGATTCAATAGGATAATAGAAAAAACATAACAATATAGAAAATGGTTAAACATTGGCCAGTTTTACTAATAAAACCTAGCAAGAGTTGCTTTAAGACCGCTGTGTCTTATGAATGCCTCTAAAGAGGCATGAAAAGCCATGAAAACGCTTGTTTGCTCCAGAGCCCTCCCTTTGTGTGGTTTTGGCACTCAGATGCACTTATGCAATAAGCCCAAAGATGGAGTGAGAGAGCCTTTTATAACACTTCAACAACTCAGTAGGAAAACAAACTTCAGTGAAGCAATCCCTGGGTAGGTTTCAATTAATAATGGATTTTGTACTTCAGCAGCTGAAGTAAATGTATTTCTTAAAAAGAAAACAAACAAATCTATGAGTTAAAATAGAACCCATAGATAGAAAGATCTCTGTCAGTTTGCTCCCCTCATAATAAAGCGAAATTAAGGTGACATCCAAGTCCACAAAGGTGCTGCCTTACCCACTGTTTGGGTACATCCTGCGTCTGCTGTAGAGGCTAAACAATAGCAGCTGCCACAGCTGGGACCAGACCCCAAACAAGTGAAATACAGAAACTTCTGCCAAAACCACCCTATTATTTGTCTTGCTCTACACAGACCTATCTTTAAATTCTAATTCTATTTGCAGTGAAACGAATAAAGGATATCATAAAGGAGCTTACCAATCAGCACTAAATAGTCTCTGGCAGGGTTTCAGCAGAGCTTCAGTTGGGAAAGGGTCTGCGTTACAGCCCTCTATTCAAAACCCCATCAGGTAAATGCTTCACTTAATTCCAGTCATTTGTATTAGGCTTTATACATACTAAAACCCTGGTGCTGAGACCCAATAGTAACTTGCACACCAGAAGTCTGTGAGTTACAAGGTTTTCCATTTCCTGCAGCACTAGAAATTGAGAGACTCTGCTGTAGCTCCTGTCCCAGTATAAGATACCATGTGTTACCAGTGTTATTCCTGGCTGTTAGAAAGACTGGTCCATACTTTATGTTTCAGAGTAAAAGCCAAAGAAATCTACATCACCAAAGAGACTAACATTCCCACTTCCCACCCTCTGGTTTAATTAGTTGAGATGAAACCTCTTTACCTTCCAGGGGCATCTCCCTTTTCATCAAACCAAACTTCTTCTCCAGAAACACCAATGAATGAGGATTTGAGGAGGAACTCCAAAAGCTTGCTGCCATCAATTGGCTTCATAGCATCACACAGTCCAACGTGTCCAGGGCAAAGGGAGTGATGCATATTTTGTAGCCCATAAGCCATAGCGTATATTGCGTTGATGACAAATCCCATTTTACTGTCCTGCACATAATTTTCTTCTAAGCTCTCATTGCCTACAATGGTAAGAAAAAAAGGTGTAATTATAAAGAAAGATGAAATGACATGAAAATATGAAAAAAACATGATATATAAAAAGGGATTTCCTTCTTTTTCTTAGAAGCTTTAGAGGCATAAACAAGGTGCCAGTCAGGCATTTAATAAAAATTATTAAATAAAACACCTGCCCACCACCAACCCAGAAATTTTGAATTCATTAAGTGTGAAATGCTTCATGAGAAAGCACCTGTTTAATCAGGTTGTCATCTTTCGTTTGTCATTTTTTGAATTTTTCTTTGTTATTCCACAGTGATATTTATTTTAGCGAAGATAAATCAACAAGATAGCTTTCCACTGGAACAATTTTTGTAAGTGATTTCCTTGAAAATTTGACTTTTTGTTACATTTGAAGATTTTTTTTTAATCTCATATTTTTGAAAGTCAAGCTAGCAGTGTCCTTTTCAATGTTAATAACTAAACAACATAAATCAGCATCATTTCTTGAGTTAACAGAAACAGTCATTTTAATTAAATGTGGTAGTAGATATGCCAGCATGGTTTTGCTATAGAAAAACTCAGTGTTTGTGCCACTGAGTTTTTGTGTAACTGCAGCCTGAGCAGACATGGAAGAAGTCTCCTTCCTCTGATCAGAAACAACTTGGCAGCAGAGGTTTTCTCCACACATAGGTTTTCCCTCTGATCTGCAGCTGGGCTGACTCTGTCAGAGGGTGCTGATTTTCGGCTGCCCTTCACTCCTGGGACCTGGGCTGCTCCCTGCTTGCCTTCTGCCAGCTGAATGCTGCAGGGCACTGCCAGCGCCCACCTCAAGGCACTGCAGACCTGTGCTGCAGAGACAGCTGCAAGTAAGAAACCTCCTTGTTTTGTTTCTTTCCCCTTGAGTCATGCAATCACAATATGCTCCAAACTGCAAGTTGCTTTTATCTGCAGGCCTCCCACGTTACTCGATGTTTAACAGGCAGTTGCAATCCAGTCTCTGTTATTTTGTCTCAGCAACACCTTGTGTACACCGGGGAAGTGGGATGTGTGAGAGACGAGGTGTTAACTGCCACTTCTCGAATCCAGGTTGGAGAAGATATTTGTCATTTTAATATGATGAAAGGAGGTAAATATCTGCAAGTTCACCAAAACTTTCAAGTTAAAAAATTGTTCCTTACCCTAATGTAGCTATGATATAGCTTTCAAATTAAACCATGAAGACCATCCTTACATTTATGATTGGAAAGCACTCTGATATGTTAGGTCTTCTGAGTTTGTTTGCCCTAAAACTCAAAAATTTCAGCTGGGAATTCATTAGGATAGCAGAGATCCCAAATCCAAGGATGTCTATCTTACTTGCCCTGAGTTGCATTGCAGCTGAGCAAGAAAATTTTGCCTCAGTAACTATTTTCCAGATGAGCTTAACATAGCAAACAGATGTGATGGTGAATTTAAAAAGCTGTGTGAATATAGCATAATCTGACTGAATGAGTTCATGTGCTCCTCACTACCATACGTTCACCACCAGCACCACCAAGCAAGCAGCAGCTTGAAGGAAAGCAGAAAGAAATTCTTTCCAGAGGCAACTTATCTGCCACTTTGTTTTGAGAGAAGGTTCACAGCTCCCATTCAAATCACATGAAACAAACACCATTCAGATTCATGTTGAGAAACACAGAAAGAATAAAAACCTTGTATGCAAGGTGACAGAATGTTCACCCAGGGATGCAGAGAGCATGCCAGTGCATGTGCACCCTCCCTTACATAGAGCATAACCCAGACACCCATATGCTTGCATATGCTAATATATAGTCTCAATAAAGCCTCTGTTGTTGGGTTTTATAAGCTGATTAGTCCCCTAGGAATAGCACACTGTGAATTTATCACCAATTCTGCTTTCCTGTAGCTAGAAAAAAAAATTGTTCTCAGTCACTATGTGAATGAGAGACAGAAAGAACCTGGGCTTGGCACAGCAGTCCTCTTGTGAAGCCTCTAAGCAGCAGGTTGTGGAAGAGATCACAAAACCCAGATAACACACAGCACTCACTATCTAGCCTTTTATACATGAAAATTTACCTCAGATCTTCCTCAATTTTTTTAATTATTAAAAAAAAAACTAGAGCATGAACATCAGTAATGCTTGCAGGAGATACGGAAAGCATCCTTGTGTTTCCTGAGGCAAGGCTTCGTGTGGGTGATGGAGGTAGAAAACATGATGTAACAGGACTTGCCAATGTTTAAAAAGTGGCCATTTCCCTTAAGTATGTATTCACTCACCAAAATCCAACATGTTTAGGATTATCATATTTCAATATAATATGCATACTTCCAAAGAGAATAAATATTTGATGAATGACTTGCTTTTGACTATTTTGGAATGAACACCTAAATTAAGGTTACAAGCATATAACCCCACACTGCAGAGGTGACGGCCTTAATGTCACCTATAGAAATAATTGTGCTGTAGTAGGAAAGCAACATGTGATTTGTCTGAACTAATTGTCTCCAGATCAGTAATATAAAACTTCTTATATGTAAATAAGATATTTTCCAGTAAATCAAGAATAAGTCTAGTTTTCGCTAAACTTAACTTCCTAGAGTCAAAATCCACTTTATTTCATTTTCATCACTATAAGTTATCAATATATTTATGCATTTGAATTTGTAAAATTCACTTGAGACAATCAGTAAGAAATGTCTGGGTTTTTAAAACAAAAGAAGTCATGTAATTTTGTTCAGCTAGAGAAAAAACAATGTCAAGTTTTCATGGGGCAAGTTTTTAATAAATGCAAAGCTATTGCTATGTTTGTCATGACCCATCTCTATAAAGTTGTGTTTTTCCTCAGTAAGTCTTTGAAATGTAACAGAGAGCAAAGCAGGACTCTGAACAGTGAAACTTTTCTTTTTATTCTTTGTTTCTTGGCCCTTGGAAGAAAATAGCATTGATTTACAAAGACTAAGAGAAAAATATTTTGTTAGTTTTCTTACTTTTTCTTTTTTAAAGTTTTAGAGACCTTAGCTTTCACTAAGCAAAGAAAAACTTTAAGTCATAAATCATGTGAATACTGGATTAATTGAAGTCATTCAAATTAGACCATCAATTTTTGGATAACCTTGAAGAATTCAGGTGTCCTAAATACCATACTTACTTACTTACTTAATTTTCTACTGGATGTAATGCAAATATTCCTTCAATAATTTTATTTTTAAAGCTTGTCAGTAGTCTGGGTCAATTTTTTTATCACAGTTTTTATTTTAGTCTCTTTTTCTGTCAGTAAATCTTGGAGAACGAGGGCACATACACACAAACACTACTAACCGGAAAAGAAAAGAACAAACAAACAAACAAAACCCAACATAAAAGCCAAACACCACATCCTGGCTGCACACAACTGAAAAGTGCTCCCAATAGTGCTAAAAGTGATATTGAAGTATGGGAGGGAGGAAGGGAGGGAGGAAGGAAGGGAGGGAAAAGAGTCCAAATTTTCATGAAACTCACTGTTAATCTTTCCATTGACTATAATGCACCTCATAGCTGACTAATGCTAGCTTCAGCAAAGTCCTCAGACGGATGTGACTGTGTCCTAGGTTACAATGTAAGATGTGCCCAAAGTATGTATTCTATCACCATCTTCCCAAGCTGTTGAAACACTGCCTTCACCTGTTCCAACAGGTGGGGCAGTGTTTCCCTTGCCCCCTCCCTCTGGACTATCTTCTGTTAATGGGCCATCAAGGCCTCACCCATGACTCATTGGTAACTCCCTCTGGGAGCTCTCTCTGTTTAGTGGGCAATCAAGGACCCCCTGCAGGACTCATAAAATTACATCATCCCATTGTGAGATGCTCTGCCCAGTGGGAGGAACCAAGCATTCCCACTTGGATATAATCTGGGATTTGGGACAGCACAGCAGGCCTTACCCACTGGATTCCCAGATGACAAGAGCTACCAGACCTTTCTACAGGATCACTGCTTCAATAAGACCACTTCATCTGGAGTGCTACCACCATCGTAACTAACAGGGTGTCAGGTTTATTCTGACTCTGTCAGTAGTTTTTTTGTGCTATTGTTTTTGTTTTATTTTATTTTTTTTTCCTCTCCTATTAAATTGTATTTCTGACTTGGAGTTTCTCACTGGTTTTGTTTTCCAACCAGCACAGACTGTGAAGCAGCCATGAATTTAGTGTAGTGCTTTTGCTGTGAAGTCAGTGTGGAGCTAAGAGTGCTCTTGAGGACAGAGAGTGTATTTTGCAAATCCCACACAACAAACTAAAATAAAGAAAAAATATGCTATCAGAATTATGGCAAGACAAGAGTTAACTATCATGTAAAAGTAAAGATAGGAGATGTCTATTCATATTCAATATAAAACTCAGCAGCAAGTTTTACTTGTTTGCAGTGCTCAGAAAGGTTAGGGCAGGAGAGGATTTGTGATGGAAATAAATGTAAAAACATTTTGGTTGGGGAATCTGCTGAATACCTAGCCAGTTGGCAAATTTTGAGCAAACACACACATTTGATAAAGAACACAGTCTGTTCATAGATGACTCTTGATTAGCTTAAAAAGCCAAAATCTGTTCAGTAAAATTGTTATAAAGGATAATATTTCATCTGGAATAGGCAGACAGTTTTATGATTTGCTGTGGTCATCTGCTGAATATTTAGGGTGAAATAAAAAGTTACCAGCTGTCATAAAAACTACCTTCATTTCTGGTAGTTCTGACAGGGGTATGAAGATATTAAAAATTGTATATACTGCTTTCTCAATTTGCTGTGGTCCTTTCCAGGACTGCCATGCTTCATGGGAAGGGCAAATGAAATTTTAGCTTTGTTGTAAGTTGCAACATGGATAATGGTTGTATTCAATATGAGTGTTAATTTATGCCAAAAAAAAAAAAAAAAAAAAA
>VXBR01010760.1:2814801-2863595 GCA_013400215.1 Cisticola juncidis
AAAAGGGATAGTTGGGGCAAAATTTCATTGAGAAAATGAAATGAAATAAAATAAATCTCCCATACTTGGGTTGCATATGCCAAGGAATAAAGAGGGCTTCCCCCTAAAAATGTCAGGTACGAATTGGTAGAGCAGTACCCAGACTCATAGCAAATGTCCATATGTACACATAGGAGAGAAAGTGTAACCAATTCTACATTTCTGTTCTGTCACCAATTCCTTGAAAATTTTTAATTTTAAATTTTATTTAGAACTACAGAATAATTTAGGCTCAGAAAGAATTTTAAGATCATTGAGTCCAAACTTAACCTGACACTGCCAAGTCCACCACAAAACATTTTAGTATCTTCTATGACAGTAGCCAGATCGTGTTCTAGGTGGGTGTTGATCCTTTTAGTTTTCTTCCTGCATAACCATGAAAGCTTTGTCGTCCTTCTGACGTCCTTTGGTTGTCCCTTCCCTCAAATGTCATAAACTCTCCTTTTTTCCCCTGAGTTCCAGCCAAATGTCTCTGTTCACACAGGTGGGTCTTCTTCCCTGGCTTATCCTGCTCCACATGGGAACATTCAATAATGGCTAATCCTCTAACAACCATGCCAAGCTATGACTGTATAAAATATTTTTGCAAAGGGTTTCATTTGCTTTAACTCATTTGCCATTATTGATTCAGATGTTTTAGAAACATTGCCAGTTCACTCCCTCTTATATTCTATTTGTAACATCTTTTAATATTATCTAGCTTCAAAGATAAAAAAAAAATTATTTTAAAAACTGCACTTCAAGGCACTGCAAAATGAATAACAGAGGTTATAATGTCTCTAAATGTGGCAAGTACAACTACGGTGTATTTAAAACCTGTGCATCTTTTGTTTTTTTTCTCTTCATATCACCTTTTTGATAACAAATACATTCTGTTCATTAATATTTCATGGCTGAATGAAATCTGCACATCTTAAGAGTAAAAAATGAACTTTTGTTCATGCTACTGTACTCACCATGTCCAGAAACAAGTCACAGACAACAAGTCATTTGTTCTACTTGAAAACCTCCAAAAACCTCATCCAGCCCACAATCAAGTATACAGTAACAAGAATCCTTGAAGTTTCATTTTCCTACATAACTGCCTGCTTTCCAAGGCATTTCAAGCTGTGGCTGACTGCCTATGAGGAAAACACCTGGAAATGTTATTTGGTGACTACAACAAGCAATTGTGGATCAGGACCACAGGTTCCACTTGCCATGGGCTGTCTAAATGACTTTGCTATCTCTATGTGCAAGCTAATGTGACCACCAACAATTTGTGGAAAAATTATCTGGGGAGGGAGCATATTTTCCAAGCCAAAAGATGATCAGAAAAGTCAAGGCTTTATTCATTTTCAATTAAAAAATCATTTGCAATTTTCATGAGAGAGAATTAATAGGCTGAAAAATTTCTCACAGACCATAATAAATGTTTAATTCAACCGGCAATAAATGAGCCCATCATGGTAAATTATTGTTTCTTTTATGGTTTCTGTTCCTGGAAAACCAGTTACTACACTGTTTTCAAACAGAAGAGGATATGTGCAATGGTTACAGCTTCACTTCTCACTTTGATATCTCTATCTTTGCAGCAGAGAGGCAAGTGCAAGAGGCAGCTAAATACAGTGAAAGCGAGGAGAGATCCCTTACAGGGATCCCATACACGGAGGACAGAGCTATCAAGCACAAAATTAAAGAGGCAACTCAATTCCCAGTGTATGTGAACTATTTGTTTGATTGGATGGAGCTTCTCTATTTGTAAGGTAAGGCTGAGGAAGGATGCATTATTGTTATATAAGAAAAGATCTTTCCTTAACTTCCCCCCCAGAGCATCGTGTCTCACTCTATGGAAAGCAATGCATTTCTCTCTCTAGAACTGCAATTTTCTTCACCTTTTGGCAAGAGATAAAGCAGAGCTTTCACAGGAAAAGCTAAAAGAAGGAATATCTTACAGTATTCAGGTTCTACACCAGATTTTGAAGCATGCTGATAAACATTCAACATTTTACAGTACTCATGAAGCAATAAATGAAGTTCATGGGGTTTCGGACTTTGTTTTCAGGATGCCATTAAATCAGAAAGGTTTTGCTTCCATTCTTTAAATGTTTTTTATTTCCCAAGCAAAGAGATTCAATTCATGCAATTGCATTTGATGTATTTTTCCCTGAAAAGCTAGGATGCAATTACAGTTAACTGTTGAGATACCCTGCTATTTTCTTTCTGAGCATGGTAAAATCTATGAGATTCTCAGATACTACTGCTTTGTTACATCCGGTGAATGTTGTTTTTTCATTGAGATCAGTGTATTTCTATTCTTGTAAAAAATTAGAGAAGAGAATAGAAGCACCCATTTGAAAGCTGGGTGTTCAGCAAAAGCTCCTCAAAAATTTGCACTAGAATTCTCTAAGGCATTAACAGGATCGTAATTGCAATAACATTTGTATGCAGGGGAGGGTTTATCACTAGCATAGTTAGTCAAATCACTGATGAATTTTTTTTCTCCTGGAATAAAGTTGATATTGAACTTAAAATGATTTGGGGTTTTAAAATTATTTTACCAGGATATCTTTTACAGGTGTCAACTCCATAGCTGAAAGAAACCAGAATGTGAATTCAGCCATCAAGGTACAGGTTGTCCCTGATTTCAGATGTCTAACACCTAAACCTTAGAAGATTGGTGCCCATTTTATGTATACAGTACACCACCAGTGTCTTCAGTTTCTTTGCTGCTTTTGTGTTTATGCCATGTTATTCCCCAGTGTTCAGAAGGAAATGTCTTCCTTTTGTCTCTCCCTGTGTGTTAGAAGGAGAACTATTTAATTAAATTTACTTTCTTGGTTCTCCATATCACATTATGTAAACACATTAGGGCTTGAAGAGCTTAGTGTCAAAGAATCTGGAACAATTTGTGGCATACACAAATACAACAGTGCCACAGTGAAGCTGAAACATTATGAGGAGAGATGACTGTAGAAGTTGCTGACTCACTCATTAATCAGATGTAGAGGAAGTGCCAGAGTCTCTAAGCACAGGGCAGGAGGAGGGGGACCCAGCAGCACTGCCAGCCCTATAGCAAGTCTGAATTCACGGGATCAACTCATCTACCACATGTCTTGGGAGCAAAATAGAAGAAACTGATCTAGCTCCTCCTTCATTTCCCAATCTGCAAACTTTGCTAAGCAGATATAAGAGTCTGAAGCTTGCTCCCCCTCTGCTCTTTCTGCCTCCTCCCATGGACATTCACTCTCTCACAACTGTATGACTCCAGGAGGAGCAACAAGGGACAATGCACATAATCCATGCTTATACTGAGGGAGATGATAATGTGTTATCATGTGCTCTAATGTGTCTTTGTCCAGCAGAATAGTCAGTCTCCTTTCTGTGACCCAGAGAAGCTAAGCAGGGATGAGAACACCGTCATCTTCCTAGGGCTGGCTGCAACCTCAAGGGAATGTGAAGACTGGGCATGTTGGATGCCACAGGACAATGCAGGGGTGAGCAGACAGGGCATGTCTGGGTGAGATATTACATATTCACAAGCACTTCCAGCTGATGCACGATACTGCAGCCCCTGTCTGCCTTCAGAAGAGGCTGGAGGAAGGCTGGAGGCCTTTGCAGTAATTGCCAGTACGTGTTTGTCAGAACTGCATCTCTGGAGTGGAAGACAGGTGAGGGCAAAATTTGCCTGTGTTGGAGAAAAATTTCCTTTTCCCCTTCTCCATAAATCTGCATTTCCTGCTCTGTTTCTTGTGTTGTTTAGCAGTAAAAGAATGGACTTAGAGGGAAATATAATGCACCACCTGAGGGCCATGCTAGCAGCACAGCTGCCTACATGCCAGGAGCCCCAGGAGAGTGCTGTTGCTTCCTTCATTAGGCTGCCCCTGGCGAGGTGTAACTCTCCAACACCACAGCTTTTGCCATTGTTTGTTCCCACGCATTTATAACTCCTATGACTGAGTGCTGAAGAAACTGATCACAGGGTTGAAAAGTTGCAAGTATATAAATCCACAGAAGTATGTATAGGAAGGGGGAAAGGATCAAGAAACTAGGTAACAAGTAGAGAAATTTCACAAGTTCATGTACAGGGGGTATGCTGTTAAATGCAGGTCTGAGAAACCCACTTAGAGCAGATGACTTGACAGAAGCTCATCAGCCTAATAAAGATTCTGAAGAGGATGACATGGCCTGAAGACCCTGTGGTTCTTTCCATAGGCTAAAATTCCTCATAAGAAATTTTACTTACAAAAAAATATAGGATTTATGGCCTGATGAGGATGGTATGCTGAGATTCCTTCTTCTCTAAACAAGCCTACAAGCTGGCATTTAAAACCCCTTCTGTACACATCCATTGCTATGAACTGTTAAAAGTTTGGCAGGACATTTTAACATTTCTTCCCCTTGTTTGTAGCTTTTAGTGGAACCATCTTGATGAAATAGCTCTGCAGTGAAGACTGGTTTTTAATGAAATAGAAATGGAAGGACCTACAGAGTATAGCCCAGTGCAAGGTAAAAAAAACTCAGACCACTTCAAAGCATAAAAAAAAAAGATTCATACCCATAATATATGTGTGTGTACTTCAATGAAATCAGGTTGAGAAGTACAGTTCACAGAATGTTCAACAGTGAAGCAAGACAACAAAAACCTGCCAAAAAAGTTAGGTTTTGAGGTTATTGATTGCCTCATTTTGGCTATTATCTTAATTCCTGTTCTTTGGAATTAATAGACTGGGAAACAATAGAAGAAAATAATGGCCCCTATTTGAAATAAATCTGTTCCTGTATCTTATACTCCCAAGCAAGTTTCAACAGTTTGCAAGTAAGCATCAGTTCCAACGGTTTGAAAAGAAGCATGACTTTATATTTATGTTTTCATGGCTGCAGTCATGTGTCCAAGCAGAAGTATACTTAAAAATGTCATAATGCAATAAAATTATGGACATTCATTTTTATGCGCACTCTAATGAAAATGTCTGGAATTAACTCCATCACAAAGTAAGTAAGCTGTAAAGATACTTCATCTACTTGCAGATCATAAAAGTCAATATTCGGCCATTCTAGGTTATTGGAAGTTCATCCCTGATTAAAATACTGTGATCACATGGAAGGCTCATGGAACTGACCAGGAAATCCCATGGAAATACAGTGGCAGAATTATGGTCAAATACTCAAACATGATACACAAGACTTTAAACAGGAAATCACCAAAACTCTGATAGTGATTCTGAGCTTGGGAATCCATCAGGTCAGAAGCAGTTTAGGCTTAAAAGAAATCTACAATAATTCAGATAGCGATGATATAACATTAAATTACTTATTCATTCTAGAAAAAAACAACATAGAAGGGAATGTTGGGTGATTCCAGAATCTTTTTTTGAAACAGAGGAATTATTATGAGAGCTTGACAAATAATTATTATGATTAATTTGCTTTTCTTGAATGCTGGACTGTGTAAAGTCCACCTCCAAAATGATGACAATATGTTCTTTTACTTATTTGAAATTATTATTTACCTTATGCAGCAATATTTTATTCCCCAGCTCCTATTCTAATTAAAAATTAATATTTCATCATATAATCAGGAATAAAATATGCCAGATGATTTTTTTTTTGATTGAGTGGTTTGTATATGTAATCAACAAGGACTCTGATTTCAAGTCCTAATATAGCATTTGAAATCCATCTTATTATTTCATTAACTGACTACAATTTAATGCCAACAAAGGCATTTGCATGGTCAGGCTCAGCCTTTGCATTTAAATGACATAGGCAGCTGCAAAGTTATTTTAATACAAGATTCACAAACAGTGAGAATGGAATGGAATGGAATGGAATGGAATGGAATGGAATGGAATGGAATGGAATGGAATGGCTTTTGATGTGTCTCAGCCTGTTCAGAAGTCATATTCTCATCTGGCATAATGGGTTTTGTTAGCTGTTTTTATTATTATTATTATTATCACTATTACTATTATCATTATTATTACTATTATTATTAATAATATTATTATTACTTTTATTATTACTGTTATTATTATTATCATGTCTTTTTTTCTTCTGTCCCCTTTCTTGGGAATATGAGAGCAGAGAATTTACTTTATTACTATTACTGTATCTCACATAGCTGCCTCTGTCAGGTTAGAGTTCAACAATAAACTCTCTGAGCTTTTCTCAGACTCTGCAGGGCCCCACAAGTGTCCACACTCCCAAGGCCTCAGGCACCAATTTAATCCTAGTATTATTTAATGTAGTTATTATCCCTGATACCTCAGATCTGCCTTTCTCTCTTGCTTTCTTCACAGCCTTCTCCCAGTGTCATGTGGATCCTGACCAAGATTCTCTAAGAACAGGATTCCACAGAGACCATTTTTTACATGACCTGAACTCCTGGGGAGAAACAATTAAAAAGAAAGAACCCCCTACCTTCAGTCTTCCCCTCTGGCTCAGGTAGCTGTGTAACCTTGCTGCCTCACTCGCACACTCAATTAAAGACATATTTAGAACTACTATTCTTAACAGGCCAGTTTTTTGGAACAAATCTAGCAGATTATAAGTTGCTGCTACTCTTACATGAGACAGGAATGAACACACTTAAAATCAAATTCATTTACAAATGTAAAAAAAAGTGTGCAGATTTTTATGCTATTTGGCTAGTTTTAATCACATTTTCACTCTTAATAAAAAGAAATGAAGTAGAATCAGATACCCTTGTAGATGTCCCATTGTAACACACAATTGAAAAATGGAAAGTTCAGGAAATAGGACTGATTATATTTCAGGTATCATGCTTTTCATATGAAGCCTGAGACCTTATCTGAAAGAAAGAGATGGAACTCAGTAATTGTGCTGCAGCTTTCAGAACATTATCCACCATACAATGCTTAAATTAGGGACCTGAAATACATATTCAGCCACCTAATTAATTGACTTGATTAATGCCTGAACTTCTCTAGCTGCTGTTGACTTTCATGGAAATTATAGGAGATCAGTACCCTTAAAAATCAGGTCAATTTATCTAGGTCTCAGAGCATGTACTTGAGGAGCCTAATTTTGAACATCTTCATCAGAAAATGCTGGTTCAGAGTTGAAAAGAAGCAACTTTTATATTAACCATAGAATGTATTACCACCAAATGGGGCAAAGGAATTAACAAGAGAACTGTTCTCAGTATACATTAAATATATGGCACCAGCACAAAACCCAAAACAAAAAATCAGTGTCTCTAGCTTTAGATTAAACTGGAAAAATATGATGATGGTAATAAAATACACATATTCATCTGTACTCCTATCTGGCAAGGAGACAGAAAATAGAAAAATTCACAAACTCTATTCCCTCGATTGATCTGGATTTGTAAATCTCTAAGTAGTGGCAGTTGTAGTCAGTGTATGGACATGAGATTCTGAGGACTTAAAAAGTGTGAGTCAAAATCTCATTTTAACAGATCAAGTAACCCCTAATTGTAGGACACAAACTAGCTGACATAACTGTTCTTTTCCTATCTTAAATCCAGTGGTTCTGCATGAGTACAAAGAACAGTCAGGAAAGATGTCCACTATTTATTGTGCTTTAAATCACTATTGATTTTAGATGAGCTTCAGAATTCTTGTCTGACAGTGTAACACCCATCAGCCAGTACTACTGACTTTTTTCTTTCTTTTCTTTTCTCTTCTTCTTCTTTTTTTTTTTTTATTATTATTCTAAGAGAACAAACCTTCTTCCGCACTTCTTTCTTAGTACTAAAACCTCCAGCATTAGCTGTCAGAATACAAATCAATACGGACACCAGTGCGACTTACTTGTGCAGAAATATAGCTTACTCCAAATTTCTCCCTTGACAAATTTGCTCTTGGTTTTGGGTTTGGTTTTGTTTTATTTTGGTTTTAATAGTCCACATCCTAACACAAGAGCTCTGTCTGAAGGGCTGGCTTCTTGGAGCCACATGGATATCCAATGCACAAGGCCCAGGCTACATAGCAGTCCTTCAAACATGCTGTTTCTCCCAGGATAAAAAAAAATACTGGCTTCCCAGGACCAAAACCAGATGCTGCAGCTGCTCTGGAGCTGAGGAGCAAAGTGGTCTTGGCCACCCTAACCAGCTGGGCTATGTTATAAATTAGCAGAGTACACTCACTGTTTTTGGTGAAATTAAGCACAGTTTTCAAATGATTGTTAGGAGCACCCACGTGTTCGCTTTAACATTTGCAATATGCAATAATTTAATCAAAAATGCACAGATCACAAAGACCCACCTTAATTTCCCCTTACCTGGGCACCTGCCGAGAGCTGTGTTCAGTATCACAGAAATGATCCTTCTTAAAGCTAAGCTAATATTAGGAGTTTCTGGACAACTTCTGCACAAGGACAGTGCATCACTGATTAGAAGCAAACTAAGAGCTAAGCAAATCAGAAGATAAAATATGCGGCCCTAATCTGTATTCACATGTCAAATTCAACAGAAAAACTCAAGCAGAATTCTTTCTGATCTGAAAGATTTTAAAAGCATCCATTTTAGCCCACCTCTTTTTTCCCTGGGTATCGCCAAATGTGACAATGTAGAAAACACTCAAGTACCTGAGATCTCACAAGAAAATGGGCCCCTGTGCTATGAATTTTTAGACAAAATAAGCCTAGAAAAAGCAGTAGAGTAAGCTGGCCTCTGTAGAAAGTAGACAGTTCACACTTAGCATGATGTGTACAGTGCTACTGCTTTGATGAAAACAGCCCTGCTTTTTCATTCCTATAAAGCTGAGCCTGAATCCAGAGCTAAATCGAAGCTTTGAACTTGTGGGTTGCTCCAGTGCTACTTTCCACTGTATGAATCTCAAAAATCTCAGCTGAAGGAAACATTTTGAAATCATCTGGTCTAACATCTTGCTACATCCACTACAGTGGATTTCTGGCTCAGCCAGCAGCCCAGTGTAGATGCAGTATCTTATCATTTTTCCCTAACTCTCTCCACACAAGCAAACTTCTGCACTTCCCCAGACATCCCAGTATGAGTGGGAAAACAGAGATTTATTCTAGCAGCACTACTATTCAGAGCACACAGCTTCCATCAGATTATTCTCCCTATGGATACCAATACAGCATATTCTGAGTAGGAAATTCTGTGGTTTTCGTGGTTTAGGTTTTACCACTCAGGCTCATAATTTATTGTTTATGCCTCTGTTTGCCCACAGTCTCTTAAGAGGAACCCATTTATTTTAAGAAAGCTGCTGGCTTTTTTTCAGAAAATATCCTTGTCTACAAAGAGTATCTCTAGTTTGCAGCCAGACATGTGTGAGATGTAGGACTGTGCCTACATGTGTTAGCCTCTACTGTTTCTCCTTTGCACCTGTATTTATGGGGTAATGTTGCCAGTAATGACAACCTGTAAAATTCAAGCTGAGTTTAAAACTTTCCACCTAAAGGTAAATGAGGAAATGGAAGATACCATCTAATAAAAGACATGGAGGGCTGACAGAAAGCTGTATGCCTTGTGTTCAGATCAGTTACTTGTGTTATTTCATCTGACTAACTTCCTGATTTGGTTTAATGTTTATATCTCTGCTAACTGTTCTGATGTGCAACCTGCACAAAAAATTGATTTCTAGGAAAAAGTGAATTGTTTATTTTATTTGCATGCTTTTGTCCTCACTGTGCTCCTGATAAAAGTTTAAATCATCCATGACAATCTGAACAGTCAGGAGTGGCCCTGTCTCTCTCTAGGCACAGGAGTGAGGAGCCTGAAGGAGGCACAAGGGAGCATGATTCAGGAGTCCTCTTCCTTAGCAGCACCGTCAGTTTATCCCTGTAATGGAGACAGGTGAATGTCACAAGCCTACCTTGTGGTAGGATATTTTAATCCCAGCAGTGCAAGCTTTTACTGTTAAAATCCAAAATGGAAAGTGTAGGTGTAGATTCTGTTACAGCAGAACATAACAAAAGAAAACTTTTGTTATGTTCTGCTGTAATATGCATGGTTCTGCAAACTGTCTTTTATGCTGTTTACAAGGCACATGTATATTGCTCCTCTCCTTTATTTCATGATGATGTCATTTTTTTGTTATGGATCCCAAAAGAAAAAAGATATTTATTTTTATTGGTATGCCTATCAATAGACAATATATGGTTTTAAAGTATTTTTGGAAATAAAAAATATAAATGTAACTCTTTTTTTCCCAACATGGATACAAAAAGCTAGAACCAAATGAACAAAAAAACTGGCCATTATATCTTTTCCGAATAATTGACATGAATTATCATAGATAAGCCCATTATTAATCTGTCTCATCTTTAAGCCTTAAAAGTTGCCTGTGACATTGTCCAGAAAATTAAATGAAACTACAGCTCTCCTGTCTTATCTGCTGCAAAAAGGACTTGACTAAGAAAGCTAGCAACTAGAATATTTTCAGACAAGTTGTCCACAGTTGGCTTCCTTCTAGGTGCCAATGAAATGGAAATAAGTTTTGATCACTACTGGGGTCACTAGGATCTTCTGCTTCACACTGAGGAAAAAAGAGTGTGATACAGGACCTAAATATGTAATGAGAATGCAAAGCAGAGGTGAGCATGGACAAGTCACAGGATACCTAATGTAAAATATATTTTAAAGAAGTTATGGCATGTCAATAGCTTGATTCCTTCATCAAAAGCTTAAAAATATGTCTCCTATACACCACAGAGATGATTTACCAGCAGTGGCTGACTTGGCAGAGTGCACACCAGGCTGTTGTCTTATAATTACTTTTTCTGAATTATTGGAATGGCAATAATTCCTACTGTAGGTGCTTCTGCTGATGAAAAATCTCATGGGACAGGTGCTCCATGAGGGAGCCCAGCAGATGCTGAGATCAAAAGAATGTTCTCAGAGAAACTTGTACACACAGCAGAATAAACCCTAATAATGTCTGCTGGATCTAATCTGTCCAACTCTGGAAACAACTCAGATCAGCTCTATTCATAGCAAAGCATAAATTCCTGTTCTGGAATATTTAGCCTTCTTCCCAAGCTTCTTCAGCTATCATTGTGTTCTGCTTATGATTTAATATATTATGATAATTTATGGTGGTCTTCCAGAACTGGCCAGGTGCGGTAAAAGTTTATGTCTACTGCAGAAAGGAGATGGGAAAAGATACACCTTCTTGGGATCAAATTTGACACAAGAATAGGGTGGACATACAGATCCTTGGCAGGAGTGATGGCAAGCAGCATCCTGTAAGCGGAGGGTAAGAACAGTGTAACCAGTGACTGAGGCATGTGATTATCTAACCACTACCACCAACCTTTACTTGGCTCATCAGGCTGCACCTAGAACACTGCCTATGGTTTGTGGATCCCTTACACAGAAAGACACTGATAACCTGCAGTAGCTTCAGCAGAGGGCCATCAAGATGATCTGGAGATGCAATCCTTGCCTTTGAGGGCAGACTGAAGGGCCTGGGTTTGTTCAGCCTGAAAAAGAGATGGCTACAGGGGAATCTTACAGCAGCCCCTCATACCTATTGGGTGGTTATAAAAAAGAGAGAGACAGGCCTTTCCTATTGAATCCTGGTGGAAGAATAAGACATGATGGGCATGTCTTGAAACAAGAGAGGTTTAGACTCTCTCTTTAGATATGAGGTCAAACTTTTTCACATTCAAGTAGTGCAACAGGTTGCCTAGACACACTGTGCCACCTTGGAGGTTTTCAAGGCCTGATCAGCCTGGTCTGAACTGATGACTTACTGTGCTTTGACAGGGAGCTGGACTACAGTTGTCCTGAGCTACTTTCTAGACTGAGTGATCCTGTGATCCTTGTGACTCTGGATGCACTCAGACTGATTGCTTGCAGCTCTCTTGGGCCAAGACAGGAATTAGCAGATAAAGCAATCCTTATGGCATGACCAAAGTATGAGTAAGCATCCTAAAGGGAGCTTGGACTATGACCTCCTTTGGAACAAAAAATATCTACATTTCTTGTTCTTATCTGCAACAAATACATTTACTGACAAATAACCCTTCTTCACAAAGATCAATTGAATCGATGAATGAATCATGAATTGCCCACTTTGTTCCACTTTGCTCTATTGAAAAATGTTTGTGCTGATTGCCTGCCAATGTATTTTGTTGTCCCAGCAGATGAACTGCTGTGAGCATAATCTGTTATTTGCATCAGTTTCATTACCAATTTCATAACTGTCTCTTGTAGTGCAGAGGAGGACTCAGCCCACCTGGTTTGCATAAACTCCAGCCCATTGTATTATCTGCCAGGAGGAGATAAGGCATTCTGTAAAGGAGCAGATAGATGTCTCTACAAGTGTTTGCCCTGCACTGTTTTACACCATTTCTGTCTATGACTTGCATTTACTCTTGACCTCTGTGGGCTCACCATATGCAACAGAGAACAACTAGCCAGTGTATTTTTCTGGGAAAAAACCCCACTTCCATTTGGTCTATCAGATCAGGGAGGAGAAAACATCCTACAAGTCTATTGTAAAAATATCTGAACTCTGTTGCCTGACGTACACAGTCTAACATCTAACCTTGCTGTCAGTGTACAATCTGCAAAATGCAGAAAAGGCTGAGTTTTCTAATGAACTGAGACAAGTAGGGACTGTTCCTTGGGGCAGTACTTGAGATTGTATGCTAAGGGAACTTTCTGTCAGATTCATCCTGAGTCAGATACTGTCTTAGTACCTCGAATTCAGAAACAGCCTTTTTTTATTTAGTTAAAACACTCTGTTCTGTTCTGTTCTGATTTTCATCTGAAGGGCATGAAGAATAGTGTGGCTTTCTGAATTCCACTGTGTGTCAGGGGTCCATGCAGATTTGTAAGACATGCTTTGTTTCCTACAGACTGTAGTAGCTACATGGGATACATTACCAGTGCCTCAGTGGAACAGACAATTTAAGAACAACTCTACTGGAAGTGGTTTTGACCTGCTAGAAATCCAGGAAACTGAATATACAAATGTGTGTTTTCTACTGTAGTAGTAAGTTGACTTCAATTGGCTGGCAGGTGCCCACCAAGCCACTCTCTCTCACTCCTCCTCAGCAGGATAGGAGAGAGGAATGTATAAAATAAAAATTAAAAACACAAGGGTCAAGATAAAGGTAGTTTGATTTAAAAAAACCCAAAGACCACGTGTGGAAGAAAAGTAGACTGTACCGTCTAACTCTGTCAGCAGATGATGTCCAGTTCCTTCCTGGAAAATAAGGCCTCAGAATATTGCTTTGCAAGATGAATGCCTTAATAACAAATGCTCTCCCACCTTCTCATTCTTTCTCTCATCCTTTATTGTTGACTATGACATCATATGGTGTGGAAACTTTAGTCAGTTTGGGTCAACTGCCCTGGGTATGCCCCCTCCTGGTATCTTGCTCACCCCCAGCCTACCAGCCTTTGAAGGTGGGGATATGGGGTGGGAGAGAACTTTAATGTTGTGTGAACACTGCTCAGCAGTGCCCTAAAAAATGATGTGTTACCAACACTTTTCTAGCTACCAATACAAAGTACAGCACTATGAGGTCTGCTGTGGGGAAAGTTAAGCCATCTCAGCCAGATCAAATACATCTACATATGATAAAATTTCTATATTTGAATCCTATTGAGGAAGAATATCTTCTACAGCAGGTGGAGAAAAAGAGAAGGAGAGAGGGATAAGAAAGGCATTCCACTACAAGAGGCACTTGGCTAAAACTTTGCAAAGAATTAGTCAAAAATAGCTCCCACTCATTTGGCTGCCACCCAAGAGGGAAAAGTAAGTTATTTAATTTTTGCAAGAAGGGGTGATCCAAATGAGCAGCAACTGCAACAATCTTGATGGATTTCTTCTCCTCCAAGAATTAGTTGCTACTACTACCTAGTTCTAGTAATCCAGATGAGCTATTCTGAAAATGTGCCAAACTGTTAGGCATCCTACAGCCTTCATGGAGTAGAGCACACTCTGGCTTGCATCCTTCCAATGTTGTTTAGAGTAGATATACTTTTATTTTCCCCAAAATATGCATGTACATTCAGGGCTCAGTGTAATATGACAATTTCGGAAGGACAGAATCAGTCTTCTCAGAGAGTGAATGAGGGAATTCCAGCAGTAATTCCTGCAATCAGAGAAGGGAGATTTCTAGGAACTAGCTTTCTCTTGCTTTGTAGAGTATGCAATCCCAAGCTAATGCTGACTCAACAGTAAGAGGGTGTGAGAAATTGCAGATGCAGCAGCTGTAATTGCTTGAGGAGAAGTCCTTGCCTATCCATGAATGATAAAAATTGAATTTCACATGCCAGTGGCACTTCTGAATAAATCACTCTGTAAACAGATTAGATTGTATATGAATAAATTATAATGGGTGGGCAGTAACTGAAGATTCTCAAGAGATACAAACTTTGCTATTAATCTCCTTTCCAAAAGATAGGTACGTTCAAATATTGTGAATATTTTTTAAAAGGTATTTGAAGAACAACACTGGCCTTGCTTTTTTTTTTTTTTTTTTTTTTTTTTTTTGTTCCTGTTGTTCCTAGGAAACCCCTGGCTATGTAAATACAATTACACTATGCTTGCCTATCACAAGAACTTTTGTACATGGTTCACTTTTTCATGATATAGTTTCCTGAGATGTTAGCTCTCCAGACATGGAAAATGAACTTGAGCAGTATTGATAATTGATAATTAATAATTGATAATTTTGATAATTGCTGTCTGTGTCAAAGTATGGGTGTGTTTTGTTCTCAGTAAGGACTAGCAGTGCACTTCTGTAATACAAAAAAACACATGACCCGTAACAATATCTGTTAATAATGTGCATGGACTCCTGGAACCACAGGGGACTCAGCTTTTTCCATGATGCATGGTCCTATGTGCCTTTTCACAGGAATATTGAGGTAGGAGTAAAAGCTCTTAGATATACTGGAGATAAGGTGCTTGATACTAGTACTGATTATTGATTATTTTCCTAAGGTGAGAAAAGAGGTGCAGCAGTACTTAAATTTGTAGTACTATAAAAAGTCAGATCATCTACTGGCACTTTTAATGAGTTTGTGAAGGAGGGGAGAGGCAAGAGACTCCTCTTTTTAACAGAGAGTTTGTGAAAAGGCCTGCCTTCAAATCTGTGAGAGACAAAGAAGGCGGTTTCTTGGCACTGTCACACTAGACCTCCTTGGAGAGGAAGTGTCCAGCAAACAGTTTTGAAGCTGCTAGTATTTAAGTGACATTCTTAACCTTCCAGAAATGTCAGATAAAGATATGTGCACAGAAAGCTTTGGTGGTGCCAGACAGTCAGTAATCAGATCTGTGCAGTTAAATAAAAGTAAGTGTTGTACTGCCCACAGATTTGCTGGGGACATGGAGATCTCTTGATTCTTTAGGTATGTCAATCTTGGGAAAGATATCTTGTGATGCTTCTCTTTGATGACTTGAGACATTTATGGCTTTTTTTCAGTTGTGTATGATAAGCCTGAGAGTCATCAGTTGTACATCACCAAATTTAAGAGCTGATTGATTTTCAGCAAAGCTTAAGAAGTATCACATATTTAGAGGTTTAATGCAAAAATTTACTGCTTTCTAGAGGAGGGAAAGATGTCTGAATTCCTGACTTGACTATTAACTGTCAGAGTCTACCAATGCAGACAAATGATTTTGTGTTTCACTAGTATTGTCAGAATTTAGTGGTCCCTGACACCTTGAGAAGCCCAGAACACTGGGCAGGCATGTGATGATACTGCTTCAGAGCTTCTCCAGTGTCCAGTGACTTCAAACCTAGGATATCCTGAAAAGTTTGGATTAGGATATTTTTTTAAATAAAACAGTCACCACTGCTTTTCTTCCATGATTTTCTTAAACTTTTTTTTTTTTTTCTTAAGTACAATTTTATAGTCTACAACAATCACTGAAAAGCCACCTATCTGTTCTACTCAGATGTACCCCATGTTGGCCATTTTTAAGTCACCACAGGGGGAGTTCTCTTGCCTTTGATCCAGCAGATAAAGGGTAACTGTGATGGTTCAGACCCAAGTTTTTAGTTTCATCAAAAGTGCTGGATAACAAACTACCTATGTTTATAACAGCTGCTGAGATATCTCGAAATTGAACCTTTTTTCATCAGCATGAAATTTATTTTTGTAATGGAATGAACAAAACCATTTAATTTTAAGTTTCTTTTCTTACAAAAGAAGGTTGTGCAAGGTTGTGCATTTGCACTGTGCATAAATCACTCAATTCTCCTTAGCAATTTTTGCCCCTGTTGGTCTGTATCAGTTTCTTTGTCTGAGTTGAAACATTTCTAAAGCCAATTAAATATTTACATGAAAAATCAACATTTTGGTAAAATCCAAAGTTAATAACTCCTTTGAGGAAAGATTATCAGTATAAACTCAATATGGATTTAGTCTGTCTGGGCTGCTGTTAGTCCCTCAGCACCCAGACAAGCCAGCCTGGCTGCCAGTCAGGGCACATCAGGCCAGTTTTAAGTCAGTGACGACAGTATGTGGTGACGTGCCTCAATGATGGATTGGAGAACTTGGGAGAAACAAAAGGCACTATGAAAGTTCTTATTAGGAAGTGTACTCCCTTCCCTGATGGAAAAGGGAAGAACTAGAAACTGTGGGAATGAAGCTCAGGGAGCATGGGAAGACCTGAGATTACTGCTAGGGTATACAGGAGGTCAAAATGTAAAGAATATGACAGAAATTGATGGGAAGTAAGGCTTCATTAGTTTTATTTCTAATGAAATAACTTCCTTACAACCAAGTATACCTTTTTGACTACAAATTAAGTAGTCAAAGTATTTACAAACTACAAACAAAAGCATTACAAACTACAAACAAAATATTTGCAAAAATCATTCAGCAAGTATTTGATAGAAATGCAATCATCTCTTATTAATTTACTAATAAATTTCATCTAACTGAAATATTTTAGTACATTTTCTCGGATTCTGAATGGAAGAAAAACTGTCTATGTGCAGGTACACTTAGTTTGCTATGAGATAGGAGTTACTTCCATGTGTAAAACATGTTTTTTATCTGAATGCTACATAGTAGCAACAAACTATATATGTTTAAATGGGTTAAGAAGGAAAAAAGTTAAGGCAGATGACCGAACAAGTTTAAGACTCATCAATTTTCCTTAAAATTGATTTTCTGCCAAAATATTTTCTGTGAAATTCCTGATTCCTCAGTTGATCAGAAAACCTTAATTTGAGGGAAAAAAAAGTTATAAATTTGTTCCTATTTTTGTTAAAATTTTATGGCTCTTTATTTTTTACAAGCCGTATTACAAACTTGGGCACTCAGCCTTAGCATAGCCCTGAAACATAAAAAGGGAGGAAATCACTCTATGACAGAGCAGAACTAAACTGAGAGGAGGCTGTGCAACCAGTGCCAGATATAATCCCACCAGGGCTGTGATTATAATCTGTACCATTTGAGGTCACCATCTTTCTTTGCATAAAATAAACAACAACCACCATTTAACTAAAAAACAAACAAACAAGAAAACCCAAACAAAAAGCCACTAAAACAACAACAAGAAAAACCCAAACCAGAACCAAGGACAATTTTTTGCCAGAGCACAAATTCAAAAACTAGGAAAAATATTTAAGATGTTTGACGAGTTACCAGTGCAATTCTTCTGGAAGTTGGGATTCTCCAGTGGGTGCCCTGGAATGCGGCACTGAAACCTGTGCTGCCAGAACTCTGGAAACCAGGGGTTGCGGGTGTTGGTGTCCAGGCGCAGCTTCAGGTAGTAGTCATCAAAGGCCAGCACCTCAGGAGACTGCAGCTTGATAGTAATGCCTCCATTCGCTTCGGGTTCATAACCTTCAATGACTTCATCTCTGTCTGCCCAACCATCGCTGGAAAGAGGCAAAAAACCACTTATTACACAAAGGCAGAAAGCCTGTTTTGAAAAAGCAACCAGCCAAAGGCAGGCTGACACCCTTGGAAGAAAGTGATTAATGGGGGATCTAAAGATGTAAAGTTCAGGCAGGGGAAGCAGAGGGATAGAGACTTGTAATGAGCAGTCTAACTGATTTCGTGCAGAGTCCTCATTAACTCATCCAGAATAATGAGGTTTTATCCTTGTCCTTCTGGAAAGGTTATTTAGGCATAGCTTGTGCTGCAATGTCTCTATGATTGAAGAGATTCTGCCTAATTTCTGCCATCCTGTAAGAGGTGGAAACTGAGAAAATTATTGTTGATGAAAAGGAAAATGAGCCAGGATCCTGGATGCTTTTCAAAATAGACCTCAGCATGCATGGATCATAGAGCTAGAAGAGCAATTCAAATCAAACATGAAGTGAGAATTGCATTCTGTTGGAAGAGAATGGAGTAAGGCTACTCGACTAAACTAAAAAGAAAACCACATGCTATTCTCACACTGCATGGGATTTGTGATAACATGCTTTTCCCCCCCTCCTCCTTCTTTTTTTTTCTTTTTTTTTTTCCCTTATTTTCTTTTTTTCTGTTCTTTTTATTTAAGGAACAATGGCTTTCTACTTTACTTCCTTGTTTGTTCATATATGAGATGCTTTTGAAAACCTGAAGATAAAACTCTTTCTTGACAATATTATTTCATGCAAAGTCTATCTTAATGGGTCTGAACAAAGTCTGCTGGGCTTAGCATCTGAGCTTTAGTTTAGTTCTTTAGTTCTTTTTCTCCTTCTTTAGGAGTCCATTGATTTAGTGTCATTCTCCAGTTCTTATTAGCGTCCCCTAAGAACAATGCTTTTACAGTCTAATTTAAGTGCAAATATAAGTCAGCCATTGCTTAATCTTAAAATGCTGGGCATGTAATGAGAGAAATAGATTATTCTGGCACCTCAGATCTAGGTCTGTTGCACTCAGAATCAAATCAGCTGCACTGCTTCTGTGAATAGCAGACAGATGAAGCACTTCCAGCAGCAAAGAGCTTAAGAGGAAAAATGCAATGCACCACTGAGAGAAGTCTCAGATTCACCCAAAACAAGGTTGCATCCTGAATTCCAGACAGACTGAGAGAAGGTCCTTGTTAGAAGCCTTTTGCACACAGCCTTGAGAAGAGTGTTGTGGTGCAGACCATTACCAGCTGAGGGCATTTATGAGACACTCAGCACAGGTGTGCCTGGGTCTCCAGAAAAGAAAATGTAGACGATTTGAAGTAGCAAGCTCCATCACAGTCCTGGTCAAACAGCTGTAAAGTGACTATGTACTGGACGTGTGAGCTTTTGGTCCTCAGCCACCAGACTAAACAGCTGCATGGTTTAGTTGGCACATTAACTGCTGCATCTCTGCTCTAAGCACCCAGAAAGAAAATTGCAGTTCTCCATGAGAAGACAGGAAAACCCATGTAACTAAAGTCTTTCCACACCTGAAACACAATGCAAACCTCTTTTATGGAAGTAGAGACAGGGGGCATCTGGCAGTGCAGGGTAATCAATACATTCCTTTCAACCTAGTCTCAGGAACTCACAAATCCGTATTTTAAGATGCACTACATGGCACCTTTGAGGCAGCATTTCTTCTGTTTCCCCCTTTGCCAAGGCCTTGCAGTAGAACCACCACTCAAAATTTCTGAGTTTACAAACTGTTGCCAAATATCTTCATACAATATCTTCATGAGATACTTGTGTGTGCATGTTGTATTTCACATGCAGTATAAAAGCAAAGAGCTGGCTGAGATGCAGGGTGTAGGTTACAGGAGGGAGACAGTGATTTTGGAAGTGTCCCAAAGGGTCTCTCTCTGTCAAGCTGAACCCTTGGCAGAAGCTGCTGATCACTTCTTCCTACAGCCTGGGGTGCAGGTTACTCAGTGTCTTGTACCAATACAGCCCAAGTGACATCACCTGGCTCAGCCTTGGCCTGACAGCTGCACTTGAATATCTACAGGAGTGCACAGAGCTAAAAACTACAATTTGTCCATCCCTGCTCCCTGCCCCAGCAGACTGCCTGAAATTCTGGAGAGAGAAAGAAGCCACAGTTCCACATCTCTGTATCCTCCTACTCTTCACGTGTCCATATGCTGAGGACAAATAATAAAATGTACTACCATGCACCCCTGACTATTTCATGACAGACTGTGGTCTAAATAATCCTGGTCTAGATAACCTTACAAAGGTAAACCCATGAAAATTAACTTGCTGGATTTCACACAATTCAAGGTGGAAATTTTCACTGGAGAGAAGAAAAAGACACGGTATTCATTTTTTCTTATGTGGAGGAAAAGTAAGAAAGAAATCACTCTTACAACATGAGTAATTAAGTCCTAAATGCATAATTACCTCATTATTTGTCACAATGGTTTTGGCTTTCAAATGGTAGACTCAAGCAGAAACATTAGTGGGTCACAAAAATTGAGCAAATTGAGCCATTTTTTACAAAACCTTGTTGAAATGAGGTAGTTTCACTACTGCTTGAATTCCTAGCAGCCAAAAAAATAGTTATTTATTTTTCCTCCCCATTTCTCCAATACGTTTGGGTTAGAAAATGGCCACATAAACTCTGAAGGCAAAATGAAGCAAATCTGCAAAACAAGAGAAAGTCTAATTTGTGTTGTCTGAGGGCATCTCATTGAAAAGTTCCCCTAAACTGGAACACAGATTGTTACCTAGTATTTCTTTGTCTCTTTCTGCCCCCAAATATTTGTCATTATCTCTTCAAACTCCTCAAATTGTTAAATCTGTCTGATAAGTTTTATCTTCAGCAAAATGTCAAGAAAAAGAACTGGAATCAGAGAAAAAAAGTTCACAGGTATTGAAGCTCATATGAGAGCTTTATTCTACTTTCTGTAAAGTCAAGGAAGCAAAGAGGAGTCCTCTGGTTTGTTATGGGATCCGTGCCATCCTGGCAGCTGCAGGCCAACTGAGCTAAAATTTGCACATTTGTGGGATGTGCGGCCCTACCAGCAGCTCTGGGAGGATTATTAGAGACCCAAGATCCTGTTACAATATCTTCCTGGATTCCTTTTTGCTGTTTATATACAGGTTACAAAAAAATTGTCTGGAGGCACTGCACCCCTGGTGTCTTATGAATAAATAGGTAGTGATCCAGAAGATGGTGGGGAGAAAAACAACATTTTTATTGCTGGGCAACAGCATGATACTGATGGTCAGATGACAGTGTAAATGTCAGTGACAGAATCACAAGACCAATAGCTGAGTCGACATAAAAATGAAATTTCATTTTTAAAAGGAAGCACATACTATTCCTTTGTTGTCAGAACAAGTACATTCCACCTACTATCCTTCCTTCATCCTGCTGAATAGCAAGTAGCACTACACACAGCACTTTTTGCTAGCCCCTCTTTTTGTGTGCCTGTACTACAGATTTCAGGAGGCTGCCCAATATCCATTTCCCAAACTGCCATCCCTGGTAAGTGTCCATGCATGTGACAACCTAGCCTTGAAACGCTGGGTATCTTGTGCAACTGTCGATCTGAAACTCTGTGAGGGAGTTTACAGTGTGATGACAGAAACAGTGAGGGAGGGAAAAGCATGTGGGTATCAAATAGCAACCACTCTTTTTGCTCTTAGGAGAGAAAGAACAGCTTTTGTTATGGTTTTGTGGTGGTTATCACAGTCAAAATGGTCACTGATACTCTGCAAGCTGCTCTGGGACAAAGTCCCAGTCTGGTGGCTGACATTAATGATGCCAAATCCAAATTTCAATGTTCACTCACAAACAAAAATCAGATGGAAAGGAGAAAGCTCAAAGCTACCCCAGAGGATCAGAAGTCCTAGTTCCCATTGTCACAGATGGAATTTGAAGAAATAAAGCTATTTTTTTTTCAATGAGTACTGTTCTGTTAATATGTGACAATGGACATCACTGAATTGTGGCTTAAACATCTTAGCCTCCATATATTCTCTGAATTGCAGTTACATATATTCTTGTGACTGAAGCACCGGGAGAAATGGAATGGATTTCCAATTTCCTCTCCTCTTCCAAGCATGAATACTGTCAGCTGCTTTTCACAAGGGCTGATGAGACAACCAGCAATCAGCCTTTCTATTTTCATCTCTTCAGGGCTTAACTCTTAAGTGATGCAGCAGCAGCTCTGCTCTGCTCTCTCAGCACAGAGAGTTACTCATGCAGATGCTTTTTCCAAACAGGCAAACCCACAAAAGCAAACATGCTATTGTTTATGAGGACTGCTTTCCCTGTGATTATTGTTGAGTTAGCATCCTTTCACATGTAAAGAAAAAGAAACACATTTGTTAGTCATGGATACTGACTGGCAATTTGATCCCTGCACCATTTAATGGTTTGATCTGACTGACCAAAGCTATAGAGGGCAATAGATTTACACTCCTCAGACTGGAGAGCTGCAACTCCCTTTGAGTTAGCTGAGGTTGTTAAGAAGATTTCATTCATGATGAGATGTTTTCTTTTTCTCAGGACAAGTTATAAGAGAAAAAAATTAAGAGCAAAACACGCTTTTAAATGCTAAATTAATTATTTCTGCAATAATCCTTCTCTTTACAATAGATATTCTTGTCACTATAAAACCATAATAACAATCAATCACAATAACATGATTTCTATCTCTTTAGTTTCAAGTGCTCAGCCTTCACAGTGGCTCCTTGCAGATATCCCATTCAAACAGGGTAGCAGGGAACTAGGTGACCATAACTGTGACACAAAAGAACCTACAGAACCTACATTCTTGACTTGCCTGCTTTCCACAGAACTAAAGTCCATGTCAGTACACCTCCCTTGTCATGTTCATATACATCAGAGCAGAGCCCAGGGCTGAATGCCTTCTTGCCACACTCTCACAGCTGCCAGCTGGCCTGCTGTTTTGTCAAACCTCTAATGCATTTAAGTATGAGGACAGCACCACTCAGAGAATTCAACATTGTGTAAAGTGCCACAACATTTTGTTAATAAGTCAATATTTGTATTTCTATAAACAATTATTATATGCTGGATTGTATGCATATATATATTTTTTTTTTTTAAAGACTGGACATTTTAATTGAAAAGTGCTTTTTGCAAAACTATTTTTCTGTGTAGTGGTCAGACACTGCTTTTTTAGAGGCTCAGACACTGCTTATGTAGAGGTATTTAATACTAAAATGCCACAAAATCCAAAATCATTATAAGAAGCATTTAAATAATTTGTTTGATTCTGACAAATGCCAGTGCTCTCAATTTCCATAGTTGGTCAGACATGGAAGCCTATAAATTTCACTTTCTCATTTTATAGAAGCCTTTTCTGACAGCACCCCATAGGAAAAGGCTGCACACATTCTCCTGCCTGCATGCAAGAGTTGTATAACTCCTCCTCTTTCATGACAGAATGGGTAGAAACTCAGGGCTCAGCATAAGGTCAACACAAAAAGTAGCAGTGTGGCAAGTGGAATAATTTCACAGGAAAAAAAAAATCACTATTGCCACTTGCTATGATCATAGGTGGCAGAATCAGGCCCGGAGTTCCTCATGAACAGCTCTGCAGCTGACTGCTCAGCTCTGGGAGTAGATTTTTTAAAGAATTCTTTATTTCACCAGCCTCATGTGAAGAAAAAACACAATTACCTTACTGTGAAGGAGGATGGGCCTATTCTCTGGCAATCAGGAGCACTACCAAAGATATTCAGTGTCTATGGAATACATGCCTTAAACAGAACATGCCATGTAAAGAAAATTGAGACTGTCCAATACGCACAAGTCAGCAGCTCCCAAAGTGACTTTCTTCCTTAGGCATATGCATTGTCAGTCAATCCCAGCAGTCAGCAATGTCAGCATAAGGTGCTAATCATTATTGCTAATGAGCATGGTTGCAAACAGAGGAAACAAAAGGCCATTTTTGCTCTTATTTAAGTAATTCACTAGAATTACACACTTGCATTGAATGGTGGGAGAGCTTTCTTTAGTTGTCAACCACAAATTTTTAGAAAGTATAGTTTTAATTTTACCTGTGTTATAAGTCCTAGTAATATTAGGAACATAACCCCATGGCTGCAGATGAGCCTGTATATCACTACTGGCAAGAGCAGGCTGAAAGGCTGTGTACTGTCAGTCTGCCTTCTGAGGCCTGCTGACAACTGACTGACATCCTCAGAACCAGAAGAATCAAGTTCACTGAATTTTCTCAGCTGAAAGGATAACAAACAAATGATAATATACAATCATAGAATGGCTTAGGTTGTAAGGGATCTTAAAAGTCATTCCAGCCCCCTGCCATGGGTGTCCTTACAGGGACACCTTTCACTAGACTAGGTTACTCAAAGCCACATCCAGCCTGGTCTGGAACATTTCCAGGGATAGGGCATCCCCAGGTTCTCTGGGAAACCTGTTGCAATGTCTCGTTACCCTCACAATAAATAACTTCTTTCTAATGTCCTACCTAAACCCACCCTTTTTCAGTTTAAAACCATTCCCTCCTGTCCTATCACTACAAGCCCCTGTGAAAATTTTCTCTACATTTTCTTGTAGGCCCTCTTTGGGTGTTGAAAGGTGCTACAGGTTTAAAACTCCCAGCCAGTCTTCACAAGAGAGTTGCTCCATCCCTCTGATTGTCTTGATGGCTTCCTCTGAACTTGGTCCAACAGGTCCAAAACCTTCAGTGTCTGCAGAGTTGGACACAGTACCCCAAGTGGGGTCTCACAAAAGCAGAGAGTTGGAAAATCACCTCCTCTAATACAGGCCTCAGTATAGGCCAGTAGTTTGGCTCCTGCATGTATGGATGGAGACAGGTAGGAGGAGACAGGCTCCCTGTCTTTCCAACCAGCATCACAAGGTACTTTGGGAATTTGTATCTGTTTCCTTTTCCTACAAACTGGGCTGGGGTCAAATGTATCCTGAATTCCTTTAGAGTTCTCCAGTTTGCTCACCTCCATAAGTCAGTCTTGACTAAAATGAGCTGAAAGCATGGGAACATCAGTTCTACACATTGGAAGCATGAGAAGAAAACCACCGAAGATCTTTCTGGGAAAGCTTTAGAAAGCAAAAAGTAAAGAGAAGACTGCTGCCTTGATGGTGCCATGCACACACAAGAGAAGGTACAAGAGGAGAATTTGGTGCCAGACTGTGCAGATTTTAGACTGAGAACTCACACAGCACTCCTATGGCACTGTGCACTGTAAACCTCCCATGGACCACAGACTGAAGAGCATGTCAAGCCTGGGGCTGGTTATCTCCTGAGAGGATCAGAGTCACTAAGGAAGAGAGTGGTATGATCTACCTGTTAACCCCGCTCTGTTTGAGACAGCTCTGTGTACCCATTATGGTTTCAACTCTAATGTCCTGCAGGAGGTGCTATTTGCTGAGAGAAACAGAGATATGACGTTTAAAAAGTTTAAAAATTATTCCAAGACAACTTCCTGCAAGTGACTTGTCACATTTCTTGGTAAAATTTCTGTTCTTGTCAGGCTCTACTTCATGACATTGCATACAACATTTTTCGCTTCCCATTCATGATTACTAAAGGCTCACAGTCCCAGTAGCATATTTTTTATTATACTTCACACAAACAAAAAATGTTGGTAAGGGATTGAAACTTTTATTTAGTCAGTCAGGGATATATTTTTTTAATGAATGACACTGTAAAAAACCTAAAGTTGGTAAATAATAGTTCACTATGTTTCAAATTATCATCATTCACTTCTGTGTGAGTGTTCAAAGTTTTTGCACTGTTCATTTAAAAATGTAGATTATAACTTTGTGGACCATGATGGATTGTATTTTGCAAAAATGTATTTACAAAGGTTTTAATTATCATATGCGGTGCATATATTTGCATGCAATTTGCATAATGTAATTTCACTGCCTATCATGCAGGCAATATCTTGGAGAATCTTTACTGTGAAGATTCTTTATATGTTTGGGATTTTAAATGTAGTTGCTGCTTTTATGCAGGAAAGGTTTTACTGTTCTCAAGGGTGCACAATGCTGCATATCTTGGAAAATCAGCAACCATACAAGTATTCTCTGAGGCAATGGCTGATTTTTTAAAAGGGATACACGTTTTCACCACAGACTGACAAGTGGATGAAATCCTTGCTTTGCATGTTTGAAATTCATAACACAAGGCATCATGAAAGCTAAGTATCTTTTCCAAATGGAAGCATGTGTGTAGAGAAGAATATCTAATTTTACACACAAACAGGAAACTTTAAGATTAGCATTGTGCCTAATCTAAGGTGCTCCTGGCCTCTAATATCACAGATATACGGAATCACACAATAAGCTGAAGTGGAAGGGACCCACAGGGGTCATTGAAGTCCAACTCTTGGCCCTGCACAAGACACCCAAAAACCACACCTTGTGCCTGAGAGTATTGTCTGAATGCTTCTTGAACTCTGTCAGGTTGGTGCTGTGACCACTGCCCTGGGGAGCCTGTTCCTTCACCCTCTGGATGAAGAACCTTTTCCTGATATCCAAGCTAAATCTCCCCTAGACAACTTCAGCCACATGCAAGATTTTTACCATTTTATTAATACACATAAATCTGAAAACAGAGAGGTTTGGCCTTGCATCTCTGTATCAGGTCCTGGGGATTTTTTGTATCCTCTTGCTGCTACTTTAGTTTGATATTTGTGCAAGGAGACTCCACCAAAAAAATGAATATAGTTAGTAAGAATATGGTCATTCCTGCTATGAAGATCCCAACTGTAATACCTTTTCAGGAAGTATAATTAGAAAGAAATAATCCTGCTGGTTCTTCCAACCTGTCTGAAAGTTAGAGAGTGAGGTCTTTTCTGTGCCACCATGTAAAGGCATCAAGGAGAATAGAATCATTCCTACCTCTGCTCCAGCCAACTACAGATTAGGGCCAGATCTGAAGGACTGGAAAGAGATAACATATGGAGAGGAAACAGTCTGGAAATACATGGAAAGGTGTATATATATAAATACAGGAAAGAGATCAGATAAACACAACTCCCTCTTTGCTCCGTGTCACTCCAGCAGATCTGGCTGGATGCTTAGATATTAATTGTTTACACTTATGAAAAGAATAAAGCATAGATATCTTCCCTAACCACAAGCAGAAAAAGTGAAAACATAATTTCCTTCTTCCCTCCTTGCTTTATTTTTTGAGGTCCTGCTGAGGAAGAGGAAAATAGAGAAAGATCTTAGAACCCCATTTCCATTTCCATACAAACTATACTTTCAAAAATTATGTGAACTGCAGTCTTTAGATTTCTCCATGATGTTTGCTTACTTTCATAGGATAGTCCAAAGTTTCTCTTTAGAGTTTATATTTTTAGCTGATTCCCTCAAGCCATCACTTACTTTAACATTCCTATATTACAAGAGTTAAGAGAAATACACAAACATTATAGGCCTTTTCTCAACAAAAATCAAATTTCAGATATGAAGACCTAAAGGTGACATCCCATATCTGGCATTAGCTTGCCATTACTGGCATATAAACTATTCTTCATACCTGCACAAAGTTTCTGGAATGCCTTTCCCACACTCATGCTTGAAAACCGAACCTTTACACACGTTTGTTTAGGAAGTGCTTTTTGCTTTGCTAGCCCTTTAGTGAAGCTATGTCTGCAGAGGAACTGACAGCTGTAGGCAAGAGCCCATTATCCATTCCATACCAACAAGTATTAAATGGGCTTTGAAAATCAGACAATAAAATGAAGAATAAAAGAAGAAGTATGATTGAGCCCATGATAAAATCACAGAACTCATTAGGATATTAAACAAAATTATCATATATTAGAATATCTCCCTAAATGACTGTTTCTACCAAAACTATTTTAAATTTGTCCTTATCTGCCATTTTCTCTTTTCTTTTCTTTTCTATGTTCTGTGCATAATTGAACATCCAGATTACTATGAATGTTTATGAATAATATAATTTCTACTCAAATATTTATAAGTCATTGATTTGAAATAACATATTGACATGGGAAATATCAAATTCATATTATGCTAGTGAGTCTCCTAAGCACCTAAATCATCCCAGTGAGAGAATCAAGTAATACTTTAAGGCTTGAATAAATAAACACAGAATAAGTAAAATTATTAAACTTCAGTAACGTGCTAGCATAGCATTGTATTGTGTTAGTAAAGAAAAGCTCATGAACTGCTAGGAAACTAAGAAACCAATGAATAATTTGAAAAATTATTTCACCTGAAAATTAGCCAATCTTTTAATGAATAATTGCTGAACATTAAACAGGTGTAATACCTTGATTTTTTTTTTTTTATAATCCACTTGGTTCAGACAATTCTATTGTACTTGACCTGAAGCAAATGTTAGAGAGCATTTAAAAATGTATAAAAGTATTATTGATTTACCCTTCTGCAATTACTGATGTCTTAAAGTTGTAAGTGTCTATTCCTGCAGCTGTACACTTATGAAATGGGAAATTTAAGCACAGTCCAATGCTTGTCTAACTAAATTTAATTCAGCACCACCTGGCTAACCTTTACACCTCAGAGTTCCTGCTGCAGCAAGCAGAGCTAGAGTAGGGCAGTAGCAGCCTTTTAGGCATTTAAGTCTCAGGTATCCAGTCCATATCAAAACCAAAAAGGTCCTGAAAAAAACCTGAAATTATCAGGTATTTTTCTCAGAGGAACCACTGAAATGTGCCATCTTGTTTAAATGTATTTATTAAAGACTAGATCACGAGTATATAATTTAGATTGTTCAAATGTTATTCCTTCCAGGTGAAATGCTGGCATCACTGAGAAAGCTAGGATGGCAGATACCCACTGACATAAGGAAAAGATTTACACAGGCTCCTGTTAGCATGAAGAACAGTGTTATATCATATTGCATCCCACAGTAACTTCATTTTGTAGCATGTGGGGCATGGATAGCCATAGTGAGGTGCATACTTAAATGCTGAGTTTGCATGCAGCAATACATGCCTACCCTCCTAACTATCTAGGGATAGGAAGGAGCAGCTATTAAGGCCTTTTTCTTTTTAAAAAATTATTAATACACAGACTTACTCAAGTGAAAATATAAGTGAAGGTTTACTAAAAGTTATATATTTCATTTTAAGTTATGTTAATCAGAAATGTATATTGAAGATTTTATGAAAAAAGATATAAACCCATTTATTGGCTATAAACATTAATAAAAATTGTGAACAGATGTACATTTAGAAAGAATGATTTGCCAAAATCTTTCACACACTAGACATGTTCTTATAGGTACTTGAAACATGCTTAAAATTGCAGGAGTAAAAGAGTTTCATATACATTTTATATGGCCAATTGAATTACTTATGAAATTAGGTAGATGTACATTGAGTAAACTACTGACATTTCACTAGACTAAATGAAATATAAAAACACATCAAAGTCAAAACTGAGAAGGCCTCCATTTTTCAAAGTGCCTAATTTATGAAATCATCAAATTAATGCGAAATATAATCAGATTAATTTCAAAATGGACAAAACAAATGTTTATCCTGGTTGGTTCTGTACTGGAGATTGAAAAGGCATAATTTTTCCTTCTAAATCCCAAGTTGTACATGAATTGGAAAATTTCTTCCAGGCAATATATTTGATATCTTTTCTGATATCAGACATTTTCCTGATGGAAAATTGTCTTAATGACCATCTGTCTCAAAAAAAGATGGAGGCTTTGCTTCTCATGCAGAATCTGTATTTGTACCCTTTATTTATGCAGTCATGGAATAATTTGAGTTGGAAGAGATCCCTGGAGATCTTAGTGCTTAGGAAGATATATGGTCCATGCAATCTCTCTTTAAGTAATTTGTCGCATTCTTGTCATTTTCTTTGGATCATTAGAGTCATGTAACTTAGGAGACAACAAAACTGCTACTATAAATTAAGTTTTACACTTTTACTTAGGAAGGTAAAACTTCTTTTTATATTTCATTAATCTATTGACCCCAGAGCAATTGACATGTTCCTAGGATCAAATTCCATTCATTAATGATGATGTTACAACTTACTTATGGAAAACTAAAGCAAACTTTTTAAAAATAGGACCGGATTCTGTCTGGCTTTTGAACAAAGGCACAACTGTGAAAGATTAACTTGACTTTCCTCCTACCAGATACAGTGAGAGAGAACTCTTTCCTTTTCCTTTCGTGAATCTAGCCAGAGAAGAATAATGTGCATGGACCAACAGAAAACACATACAGGTCAATTGCTTCATGCAGTATTGGGATATGCAAAGAAAATCTGAAAGACAATGTGCAGAATATTGTCTTGAGTAAAAATGCTGCATTTATGGACAGGGAAAGGTGTAAGAGTAAAAGCCAGATGGAATCAGCTAGAGCCTGCTGTCAAGATGCTGCATGGTCCAGGTACTCCTTGGGGACTGGGGAGCTGGGAACTGAGGAGGAACCCCAGGCAGGGCAGGACAAGGTCTTGACAGCCATGGCTCAGTCCAGTTGTGCCCAAGCCAGGAGAGCCAGGGACACCCAGATGCCTTGGCCAGGTTCAGCACCCATTCTGTTTTCAGCTTGATGAATGATTTTCAAAATCTCTTAAATAGAGATGGGAAACATCATCTTCTTAATGTTTCTGTCCCACAAATACAACTATTACAGTCACCACAAACATGCAACCTGTCCAGGAAGAAGAGAGAATGGCTCTTGTGAACGCCAAGTGGACCATTACCATTTCCTGAAGGTAAGAAAGAAAAGGAAATTCAAAACCACGGAGAAGGTGACAAGTCCTCAGTGTTGTTACTTCCGTTTACTCTATGGCTGAATGATATGTAAAAGGTTTAGAATCAATCTCAAAGAAACTACTCACAGAAATCTACTTCTATAAACAAGCTCTGAAAGCAAATTTTAAAATCCATGTTTATACATGAAAATCAGAGAAAAAACAGTTACTTCTAGGGAAACATTCAAAATAAAAAAACCTTGCTTATTTTCATCCATTGAAATGCCAACAAAACCTACAAAATTTAAGGTTAAGTCATATGCAATTTAAATGAAAAGAAACCAAAAAATACCCAGACAGAACAACAAGAAGAAAGACAAAACCCCAAACAGAACAATGTGTCAAGGGGAAAGGAAAATAGCCTTTTCAATAAAAATACTCTTGTGGGACAAATGTAAGAACAGCAGTCTAAAACTTTGAATACAAGGACTGTTCCCCACAAAAAGGTAGAAGGGATAAAGGAATAAAAATTGATGAAAGTGGAGAGAGCCAGATAGAGTTCTCTAGATTTTCTGTATTGTGTCCTGTGAGCTGTAAGTAAAGGAAGATTGCACAGTTGGTACTACCTCAGGAGAAACCTGGGATGTGATTAAAAGCCAAACAGGCAGAGTGCTTTTATGTGCTTCCTGCTGTCTTAGAAAGGACAAATGTTTCAGTTTTCCAAGCCCCCTTTAACCTTCTGTTGGTGACCACCTGTTCTTAGTTCTATACCTTTCTCTCTACTAAGTTTCTGGTGCATTAAAACTCCTTCTTTCCCATCCCAGTGGGAACTAAAGCATGGGAACTTTTAATGTGCCCAGTCAGGAGGAATAGACACAAAGGACATTCCTATAGAAGCCTGAGCCTTGAGGGACCAGCAATTCTACATGGAGAAATTACTTATCCCTTGTGAATACCATGAGGTTGATTCTGGATCCTCTAACTATGGTCTGGTAACACCTACTTATCTGAGGAATATATAAGGAAATAAATGAGACCACTCAGGATTAGTAAACTTCAGTCAGTTAGAGAAATGAAGGAACATGAGAGTAGCATCAAGGTCATTTCAATCATCGTGCTTTTCAAAAAGTCTATGGCAGGCAGAGGACACAACAGTTGAAAAATAATGCAGATCTGTCAGTATTTTAAAGAAGAGTGCATAAATACAGATATATAAAAGTATTGGCAAAAACATAATTTTTGGAGTGAATTAAAACTAAGAGAGAAGGGAGAGAGGGAAAGGAAAAATAGTAAATTCCTACCTGACAGTCAATGTAATTTGAAATACAAATATTTCATAACCTATCTAATACATATTAATCATATTTCCAGTTGTAGGAAATGAAAAATATTTAACCTAATACCCCATTTGGCAATATCTAGGACAATACTAATGGAAACGAGAAAAAAAATTGATACAGTATCTTCATGAAATAACAAGTTATGCTTTTACTTAAGATAAATAAAAATATGAATATTCACCAAATTAACCATTACTTAAAATCAAAAATTATTTAATAATTCATTAGAACCATAATTTGAAATTTTTTTTGCATTTAACTTCCCTCTACGCTTGTTACTGGGGGAAGAAGTGAGAGGGTTGTGCAGATGTGAAACCTGTGTATCATCTATATAGCCACAACCACAGATAAAAATGAAAAGAGAATTTACATGAATGGGAAGGAACTCTATTTACCAATCAGTTTGCCAGTCAGTTGTTCTCAAAGTCTTTGTTGTGACGCAGGGCCGTGCACTCTGTCCTGGACAATGACCCCCACTACAGCCAAGAAATCCTTTGCCACCCCACCCCCTTCTCTTTCTTGTCTGCTTGTCTGTTATTTCCCCAGTTATCTTTCCTTTCTGCACTGCACAACATTCACCCTTTCACACTGCCTAGATAATGGGACTTCATTCCATGAAAGCCTCTAGCTATTGCCACGATTTAAGTGACAGAAGAACATTAAACTTCTCAGCCACTATTTTGTGCATGGGAGGCCGTATCTCTGCATGGACAGCCAGTGACTGCACACTGAAAACTACACTTTAATCCCTAATGAAATACTACTAAATAGAAGGATGCTGCACAGGTTAAAAAGAATTAGCTGTGAAAGACTGGCATTGTATTAAAGGGAACTACACAGTTTTGGCAGGGGAAGAACAGAACTATCCCTAGAAGTCTGACTCAGTACAAAAAAGTTAAATTACTACAAAAATGTTATTTATTTCGCTCAGCATCAAATTTAACTGTGCTACAAGACACATAAACACCAATAAAATATAAATGCATGTTTGTATTCTGAATAACCATTTAAAAATATATAAATCTGTTTAACAAAATTAGAGCTTGAGCCAGTATTTGTCACGGAGCTGCTTGAACTGTCTAAAATATAAGTGGTAGAACACAACAACAGTCTTACTGTGAATTCAATTATGACTTGAAACTATATTCTTGCACAGAAAACAGAAGGGAAACTATATCTTGATGACAGAAGTAAAATATCACTCCCCAAAAAAGATACCATTCTGTCATATTCTAGTCATGTATATATACATTATATATGTTATGTATGTGTACCCTATAATTCTTCCAGCCAAGAAAAGAGGAAGGCAATAAACAATTCTGGGGGGAAAAATGTAATGGAATTAACAGACAATGAAAGCACTATTTACTAGGTCAGTTTTTACTACATTGTCGAGGAACTGTACCTTAGGACTCAAAAGCTGTGGACATCAATGAATCCCAGCTTAGGACTGTGCTGCCTGATATCCAAAGAGAGCAGAGGAATGACTTTGTTGTACGTCTGTCTAATCAATGTCCAGAAATAGCAAGGATTATTTTTCAGGGCAGGTTTGACAGAGAAGTGTGTGATGGGAATTGGTTTAATAAGACAACCTCTTAAAATGCTATATTCAGGAAATCCTCAGAGAAGTTCATACCAGTATTTGTATGACAGCCTTCTCTGTAAAAAACATTTTTTCTCTTTAAAGAATAAAAACAAAAGTCATGAAGCTCACTAAGGACAGATTTGATTTAATTTTTTTTCATGAAATCGCAAGTCTAATTTACCAGGCCTGGAGTTTTTTGTTATATTGAAACAGAAGCTCATTTAAAGCCAATGAACCCATTCAACAATAATGGAAATAGATATCATTCTCCTCTCTGACCCCACCTTTACCACATACCATCTCATCACCATAAACCAACTAACATTAGCTCACATTGGTCATTAGCTGCTTTGCAAAGAGCTTTCTGTTTTCTCATTTATAAAGAGAAAAAAGCAATACCAGGAAATATTGCTTCTTTTTTCTGCCTCAAAAAAAGAGGGGAGAAAAACTGCCTATCATACAACAGTAATTTATTGTGTCCCAAGTAAATCACAGTACCCAAACCCAAGATGCTTCATCCTCAGAAGTGTTGCTGTGTTGAAGCATTTATTATTGACCATTTGCATCTTCAAGTAGGTTGTCGCTGTGATTTCTACACAACCAATAAACTAAGCACCTGATGATCACAGGCTATACAATTGCAAGACATGTAAAAATCAAGATATATTGCATTACACAGTATTTCCAGACTTTTTACAGCCTTCATTGATTCTGTATTTCATTCACTGAGGATTTCTTTGAAATCATGAGTTAAGCGGTTGCTTAATACTAAATGAAAATGAAAATGAAGATTATTGTGCTGATGCATGCTTCACTAACTAAACTAGAACAGTAATACAAAAGAATTCAGATATTAAAAAAAAAAAAAAAAAAAAAAAAAAAAAAAAGGAAGCTCAGTCCCACCCTTCCAAGGACAGTGAAGCATATTTAGTAAGCTAAGTGCACACGTAACACTAGGGCTAAGATAAACCACGGTGTTTCATTCCACAGTTTGCTCAAGCTAATTCCCCAGAAAATCTATTCACAAATACCAGAAAATAGTCATGCAAGATATACCTCCTGGACAGTACTCCACTCGCAATATAGTCATTCAAAATCCATCTTAACTTTGAATCTTTATAATGAAAAGCTCCTTGAGCTCTTAGACTGCTTCTACAGGCTCATGACAGTTTTGTAGCCCAGAAAGATAAACATCAGCTACTCCTTAGTGTGATACTAAATCCCTAATTATTCAACTTTTTAATGTCAGCTCTTTTGGGGCATGGATCTGAAACAGCCACTGCTATCCTGACATTACAGAAAGAAAACAGCTTACAACATCCTGAGAATGTCTGGGATAATTATGGTATATTTACTGGGATATTATGGGTATAATGTCTGAATTATAAAAGAGTAAAAAGTAAAATTATCGATTTTCCCAAGTTGGAAAGAAAACAAAGGGTTTATTCTCTTTTGGTTCAAAAAGTCTTGGAACCGAGAGTGCATCCGAGATCTGATATCTAAAACAAGATGGAAAAAAATAAAAGGAGATGGAAATATTAATAATTGGGCTTATGCTTCAGAATACTGGGATTAGCTCACTGATTCACAATGGAAAGTTTATGCTGAAAATTTGCTTCTAGTTTCAAACTTCACATCTACTTAGAAATATACCCAGAATTCTTTTCATTCCCTCCTTTTTCACATACTTGTCAGAATTTTATACATATAACAATCTTCTTCAATATGCTTTTGTACTAATTTCTTTACATGCAAAACATAATTTTGAATCTTTCTTTTTCCTGTTTATATCCTTGGCATTATTTGCCTCTTTGTTCATTTTTATATTTGATTTCTCTTTCTTATATCAGCAGCTATATGTGCAATGTCCTTCAATACTTTTCCCTGTGTGCCTCATCTTCATTTGTCTTGAGAAAGATTTAAGCAGCAGCTAGATTAGTCTTTTTAAGCTCCTATCTTTATTCATGAGTTTACTTCCTTCCTGCTTTTTATTTTTTCTTGTTGTAATTGTATAAGCCACTCTGATGTTTTTAACAAACCACATATCTCCTTTTATATATGTTGTAATTTCTTTTCTTTGCACATGGTTCTTGTTTAGCTTACTATTATATCCTTCCACTTGGCAGAAAATAGGAATGCTCAAATAGCCAGACTGAAAAAATCATACTCTTCTTTATGCAGAGCACCTTATTGATATACATTGCTTACATACATTTTGAAAAAGTTGTTCTTGTAATTTATATTGCAAGTCCCTAGAAGAAAAAGGAAAAAAAGATCTGTCTTTGGAATTTCAGTATCTAACCTGAAATAATGTGAATCAGAAGCAGCACTTCTAATGCATATCTGATTTAATCTGTAGGCATATGTATATTTCTACTTAAGGGGATAAGAATACTGAGCATGCAGCAGTTGTAGAAGCATTGTTTGCTTTCAGCAAGCAGTTTTGTAAATCCCTTCTAGCCTTTAGAAAATCTAACAATATTCATGTTGCTGTTTCTGTATATGGCTATGTGTATATGTTTGTATGTTTGAACACATATTTACAGGCACCTGTACTTAAGGAAAAATATCAAAAACTTGATACATATTTACTGTAGTAGTTTCTTTTTCTTTTTTTTTTTTTACAGATCCTCAGTTCCCCAACTACTCTCAGCTCTGCCCTGCTCCTGTTAGCTTTCCTAGTACCTGCCTTGGACCTGGCAGGGAAATCACCATGCCACAACATGTGCCAGCACACATGCTGCCATGCTTCTTCCATGTTCAAATGGATTTGCTCTCATGGGATGCACAAAGAGGAACTACAGGACATTACTTCTGGCAGTGCATCTCCAACACACAACATACCACAGCCAAAGCTGCAGACTTTAATCCAGCTCAGTTCCCATCTCTGTCAACTCAAATATACATTAAACTCTCACCATGAATGCAGAAAGGTCTGGGTTCATATGGGAATGGGTAAGAGAAGATGAAAAAGGTCTGAACATTTGCATCTTAGAACTTTTTTATACCTGGTTGAAGAGGTATCGCACATGGGAACTGGGAAATCACTACCTTAAATGCCTGGGTTTTGGGAATCCAGGTCTTTCCTAGTGTTAATGGCCTCAAAAAATGTTTTGGAATATTTCTGCTTCAGAACTTTGATAAAAATAACCCATTAGGATAGTGCTGTGCTCAGGAGGAAGCCCAAACCCTCCCACTCACAGTCCATTTCTCTTTCCTTAGAGACAGAAAGCAGGCTGTGGGGTTTTGTGGAGTTGTTGGCTACTTGGCATTTTCACAGCACTTAGGCAGTGCAGCTCAGAGATTAAGAGAAACTGAGAGGTCAGAAGGTTGTGGCAAGGGAGACAATCTTGGGCAAAGTGATTAGCCAAATACAGTCCACTCTTGCTTACCTTACCTCTAGCTAAGAGTTTGTGTCCTTGTGCATGCCTGGCTGTGACAACACAGTCCCTTTATAAATGACAACAGAAACAAAGTACATCTTGCCATTCTGGCTTCTGTTTGAGGTTGGCAAGGAGTGTCAGACCAAGTAAGCAGCAGCCATGTGTGGTAGATACCAAGATGTTATTAGGCTGTGGAAGCACAGGGCATTGGTTACTTTGGCCTCCTGTGACTGAGCACTGGCATCTCCAGCTCAGATGAGGTTGGCTGCTAGGCAGATGTGTGTGCAGCACAAGGTTAAATCAGTGGAGCTCCAATATATTATAGGACTAATTTAGTGTCTTTTCAGTGTGTCTTTTGGAACTTGTGTTAGTTATCTGATATGGCTTTTTTCTGTGTTATCCTTACATGTGAGTTTCTACGCCTTGCCTGTGGCATACCAAGTGCTGCTGCTTTACAAATTTGCACTTGTTTCCAAGGTCTGGGAAGGTCACTTTGAATGTGCTTGTACAGACCTCATAGTGGGACAGAATATTTGGGTCAGTTCGTAACAGCAGAATACGAAGGCTACTCCAAACAACTGAATCAGAAACAAAAATACATAGAGGAAAGCTCAGTACAGTTGAGACCTTGTAATGTGAAGCTAAAATAGAAGGCTTCAGTTGAAAACAAAATTAAAACAATTCAATTAAAATCGGTGGGATCAAATATTTTTGCCTAAACTCAATTTGAAACGTGCTGCAGCCAGCATGAGATGCAGAGGTTGTATGTCACGAAAGAGTCCAGAAAGGGTAAGGTAGGAGACCAGCTGTCCTGAACGGTATGTGTACACAGACCATAGATCCTGTTGGTTTACAGATCTCTGAGCTGGAAACAGAAACTCAACCATTTAGTTAACAACTGACAAGATATATTAGCAAGGGCCTCTCAATAGGTACCACTAACACGGAAAGAAAATCTGCATTATCTATTTGTGTTTAGAACTAAGGTAACTAAATATATTGAAAAAAAAGTTCCATGAAGTGAGGAGTTATTATTTCACTAACTTAAATGTTTATCTGCTTTGCTTTTACAGATCTCCCCAGACACAAGGAATTCAAGGCAAGCCACATTCGATGCACTATACAGGAGATGGTAGTTTCATGGGCTTCCTTTGGCTTAAAATATATTCCTGACAATTTTCACAAAGCGCTACATATTTCTTGAAGAAACCGAATCTATTGAAATGCACAGAGATGATGTTCTGACTTTTGAGAGTACAGCAACAGAACATCACAAAAGACTAAAAAGTGCGTTTGACAGGACTATGAAATAGGACCCAAATTATACAACAAATGTAAAGCTTCAGGCTCCAGAAATATTTGAAAGAAGGCCTAAAGAAGGCAGTCAATTCCTAGGTATTCCAGACTTCAAAGATGAAAAGACAAATGAGTGTGCAAAGTGGGAGGGATGGTAAAATCTGTGGGAAAATTCATGCCAAGCTTGACAGTCTTTATTAGTAGCTGTCAAGCACTTAGAAAGAAGAGCACAAAATGGCATTCAAGCTTGGACAGAGACTTTCAAAGTTACAGGGTTAATAAAGTTCCTATTTTCAAGTATTTCGATAACAGTATACAGACCTAGGCATTTTCAGATGTTTTGGAAAATTGCTGAAGGATAGGATGCTTACAGAATAGGCTGAGTACAGGGCACTTATGATACTAGAATGCTTTAGCAGAGGAAGAGGATAGGTAAAAGAAGTTTTACATATTCACTTACAGAAAGCTGGCTATAGCAACAACTAGTCACATACCACTGGTGCTCAGAAAAGGTGTCACTGGTTAATATAACTGTAACTATACTGTTTGAAAATATATAATGAACCTGGAAACCTACTGATAGAGACAAGATGAATTCTCACAAATAAAGATGTATTATTGCACATGGGAATAGTAACAACAAAATCTGTCTCAGAAGCTATATTGCTGGACTATTATTTGAGTTACTATAAGGCTAGAGAAATTTGTTTCATTTTTTTCATGGGAAGAATTAAATCTGTGTTTGCCAGATGTGTCCTAGAAACTGCTAGATCTTGTCCTAGTCTACCACCTGACAGGCAGAACTGGATTATAGGTTTCAACATGGAACCTGCAAAATTCCAGACATCCTTAACTGAATGGGCTGGTGGAAAATGCCATTAGACAGATAGAATGTTATTCACAAGCAAGTGAAGAAGAGATGTATTTTTACTTCTGACAAATGTGTGAGCACCATCTCTATAATGGTCTACCACTAGCTGAAATTTATTTTAACATGACAATCAAGATCAGACATCCTCGACTAGGAGGAAAATTGAAGACAAAACTGTTTCTGAATATAAAATGATACAATGATAGCATGAATGGGGTACTAGAATATTCAAGTTTTGGAAGCCTGGAGTTACAGACTGTGTGCATAATGGCATTTAATGGATGCAAGGGGACAGTGTCTTGTGGAACTCTGCTGTGTTCATCTTATACAAACTTGGGAACATATTTTATGGGAAGCTTGAAGCCATTACAAGGTTTTTTCTGATTAAAAAAAAAGCACTAGGCCAGCCAGTCAATAGAGGTGATTTTCCACTCTGTTCTGCATTTGTGTGACCTCATCTTGGGTCCTGGAGGCACTAAATGTACGACATAGAGCTGTTAGAAAGTGCTCAAAAGAGGGCCACAAGAATGGTGAAGGTTTTGGAGGAGAAACTGTATGAGAAGTGGCTGACATCACTTGGCCTCTTCAGCCCAAAGGAGACTGAGGACAGACTTCATTGCAGTTACAACTTCCTCATGAGGGAAGAGGAGGGACAGACACTGATCTCCTGTCTCAGTGACCAGCGACAAGAGCCAAGGGAATGGTCTGAAGTTGTGTCATGGGAGGCTTAGGCTGGATTCAGAAAAATGTTCTTAGCCCAGAGGGTGGTTGTGCACTGGAACAGGCTCCTCAGGGAAGTGGTCACAGCACCAGCCTGACAGAGTTCAAGAAGTGTTTGAACAATGTGCTCAGTACATGGTGAGACTCTTGGGGATGGCCCTGTGCAGGGCCAGGAGTGGGATGTGTGAGCCTTGTGGATCCCTTACAACTCAGCATAATCTGTGACTCTGTAACAGTGGCAGGGGAGAAGAGGAGAGAGAAACCCCTTTTCCCTGAAAGCAAAGTGGAAGCAGAATTGTACAAAGATCTAGAGGACTGCAGAATGGTGGAAAATGAGTCAAACTCTGCGCTCTTAGAAGACCAATGAGAATTTGTAGAGCACTACTAAAATGGTTTAATGGTTCTTTTTCTGACCCCTCTAAAAGAATATTTAGGTGGAGATCAGCTTCTGCTTCTAAAAGAAAAGGAAAACCAAAGAATTTATGCACTGGTCCTATGAACTAAGATAACTATGAACAAAGTGCATGACCTGAGACTATAAAATTGAAACCATGAGTTCTGAGCAGAAGCCATGTTAATGTCAGAAGAGAGCAAATCTGGATGCCTCTCTCTTTATACTTTTTATATAGTGAAATTTCATAGGCAAGAGTAACTCTGATAAAGAAGAGGTGATTTTTGGCTTTAAGTTGCCAGCTGCCCATTGAGCCTGATTTCTTTCCTAGTCCAGCACAAAGAGAAAGTGCAAACACTCCGGTTCTTTGGGATGAAGCAAATGAGCTGTGTTCAGGCAACACTGAAAATGGGAGGGATGGGTTATGAACCTGTTTCTGCTGCTACTCAGTGAGGTCAGTGCTTGACTGCTGAATAGTACAGTTATCTAATGTCCCTATCAATATGGCACATCCAAACACCAACAGGGAAGAGGCTTGCCAGCATGGGCTGGAGATGTAATATAGGCATATAATTTTGCTTACAGCTGTAGCTGCAGAGATGCTTGGACCTTGGTTGGAAGTAAATGCCTTATCCCCAGCAGATAAAACTACCGCCACCACATCAGCAATCTCCTCAGCACCCACCTGCAGCAAAGCTGCAATGGGTGCATTGACCAAGCTTTGTGGATGCAATGTAATTGACAGTGATCAGGCAGCTGTGGAAATGGGAATCTGAATTCAAACACCTCTGCAATAATTGTACTGTCAGTTCTCATTCAAAAATACTGGGAGATGAAAAATTCCCATAATCTGTGAACCATTTTAACTTTGTATCCAACACGTAAGGTGATTCCTCACCTTGCTGAGACTAGAGTCAATCAGAAGCAGCTGAAACTAATACAGTTATAACACCATGTACTAAAAAAAAAATGAAATGTATCCGGACTTATATCTATTCCCAAAATTGGATTGTTTGAACTTTGGATTTCCAAAAGCTTTCTGACATGAAGGTGAAACAACGCACCACGATGGTATTAGCTCCTAGCACACAGCCTGCTCAGCCCTAACCTGCTGTCTAGTCTGTCTCTGCTCAGGATAACAGAGAGCCAAGGGGTGACACAATGCAGGAAATTGGTATTTGAAGACACTAAGGAGACCCAAGGCCAGATTATGAGGGCTACTGATAGTCTGCTCTTTGGGCCCATCAAGCGTTTAAAACCCCTTTCTCTCCTATATGCATAAAATTTCCTTTGTGGAGCATATATTCTTAGGTTGCTTAGAGGATACTGTGCTGATGCAAATATATGTAGAAGAGGAGAGATACAATGATATTACCTTGAGAAAATGTTCCCCATCCTGAATATAAAACAGGGATATTATTTTGAGAAAGTGTTGCCCATCCTGAAGAACTACATCTGTTCACGAACTAGAAAAAAAATAAAACTGAGGTGATAAAACCAGCAAGAGCTCAGAATTTAGAAGAATGTGTTGTCTTAAAAAAACAAGAGAAGAATCTAGGTCAGTGTTACTTGCAAGCATCACAAAAAACAGCAACCAGACACACAAAAAGGGAGAGAGGGGAATAAAGGTTTATCGGGCAGTATCAGGACAATCAAATGTCAAAAACCAGTCTTCATAAAAGATCAGTGATAAAAATACCATCCCATAAAAGTTGAAAATAGCAGAACAGCCTTATAGGAATAAGTGTCCCACTTTCATGAATGTGACCTATAGGATGAATTACTAAAATCTTAGCATAGGTAACTGAAGACTAGAAAGACAGCATGTAGCTATAAGTGAGTATGTACTGGACTAATAACCTTAAAATATGTGACTGAGGAAACTCACAGAATAAGCCACAATCCGCTTAGAAAGCTTTAGATGTAAAAGGACAGCAGTAACAGGTAGAATACCCATAAAGTGATGTTATATTTAAAAATAGATGACATATACTGCAAATTAGGAGATAGTAACTCTCTTCCAGCATTTTTTTTTCCCTTAGGAAATAAAACTCAAAGACAGTTTGTGACACTTAAAGACATCCAGTGAAGATTGTAATGAGGCATATGAAAGAAAACAAACTAAAAAAAAAAAGACAAGTGAGGTAGTGGATCAAAACCAAATTAACTTCATTTCATGACTTCATCATTCAAGCCATTCCATATCTGTACTTCTAGATCTTTCAGAGATGTGCATATTTCCTCTAATCCTAGGTTCTTATATTCCTCTAGTCTAGAGTGAGACAACCTAATCATTTCCATTCTCCTTTTCAGCTGAATCTTTAAAAGCTTTTTTATACATGAAAGAGCCTGCCTAATTTACTTCTGCTGCTTTTCAGGAAATGGTGCTGAGTTCACTGTCTCAGACGTGTTTATGGTCCTATCAGAAAATCAAATTTTTTTTCCTACAGGCTCTCAGGAGTTTGAAAAGGCTAACCAAACTTCTGATTATTGTGCTAAGGAGGCAAAGCCTTGTGCTTTTAATCTAAAGAAGAACACAGACTATAGAGACTAAATCCAGAATTAAGGAGTTTAAACCTTGGTTTATCTATGTTTTCTCAGGAGGAATTCTAGGGAGAGGAAGATAAAAAGCGGTCTGAGAAGAGAAAAAATGACTGTGTAAGGATCTACTGTGTCCTGTCCTAGGAAGCATCACCTTAGGTTATAAGGTACTGCATAGGTACCTAAAGCTAGTCAATGAAATGTGAAATCCAAGATAAAACATACCAGAGATGAAGAGATTCCTGCAAGAAACATTAAAACTGTCTGGAGTAAGTATGGAATGTGTGCATGTTAACAGTTACATATGTTTAGGGAAATGAATTTAAGACACATAGATCACCCACACAAGTTTATCCAAGATGCTGGGCTACCATATGATTATTCATTTACTCATCTTTAAATGGAACTAACTTCCTTGAAAGCAAAAGTGTGAGGTCTTTCTAGAGACAGCTTTAGAGTTCCTTCTATCCCCTTTCTTTATTTATTCCTGGATACAGTCTCATGCTGAACCCTCCTCTGAACAGCTGTAGTCACTTTGCTGAGTGGTGCAGGGAATCACCATGAGTTTCAAAACTGCACTAATTTACAGTCAAGGCTAAAACCCTGTCTGACACATCAGGGACCAAGCAGCAAATAGCTGATATACATGGCAGTTCACTAAAATCTCTGTAAGCTGTATGAAAAAATAAAACACAAATTTTTGAAAGATGCTAGCAGCAGAGTTTGAGGATACAGTTATACAGTACTTCTTTGGATTAAAGTCTACTGAAATAATGTAAATATTATTACCTGGGTATCAAAGCCCTACTGAAGGAAAAGGAACTTGCCAGAATCTATACAGGTTTGACTGAAAATATAGCAAAAAGAGTGCTCCTTTCTGACATGTTCAGATTATAAGAAGGTTTGCAGAGACATGCAAATAAAACTTCAGTTAAACTTACTAACCACTTCCAATTTGAGAATGATGAAAATAGGTATTTCATTTAAACAATAGTCATTTGAACTACTTTACCAGCTGCTACTCAAAAATCAACTGCAAATGCATCTGTAGTGTAGAACTGCTTGTGTAGAAAAAAACCCTGCTCTGTATCCAAGATGGTAATGCAGCATGGCTGAGAACTCATTTTGCAAAAGAAAAAACATAGAGAAAACATGTGCTGGTCAAGATGATGAAGGGCAGACAGAAACTTGGAGCACAACTACGCAAGGCCTGTTTCTAGCACCTGTAAGTTTTCAAGGTAAACATGAAGTTCATATCAAACCAAGGCGCAGATTTTAAAATTGTGCTAATATGTTGAGACAGTCAAGTGTCACTGAGATTTTTCAGATATGGCCATTTTCTATGAAGAGGGTTTTGTAAACAAAATAATCACCAAAACCACATAAAGACAAAATTGCCTGGATCTTTCCTGAAAAAAACAGTGGTGTCAACTAACTCACAGTGTCATTTTTAACCACCAGAAATCTTGCTTTTCAACTCTACATATCACAGAGATTAGTAAAGCAGGACTGGTAGACCCAAGGTTACCAAATATGATTAGACTAATAACACGTGAAGAAGAAATTTTGCAAAGAGAGATGCTGGAGGAAAAGCCTCACGTATATTTAGAGACGAATTAGGTTATTTCTGTTTTAATATTATAAAACTATGGGACACCCACAGCTCAACACACCGAAAGCTTGTCATCTGAATCCATCATAATAAACACATGATGTGACAGAGTTAGAGAAATTGTGACATTAATGCCATTTTTAATGCTGCATAGCTGAACCTGATAGCATCATCAAGAAGCAAAGAAGAGGGACATAAGATAATATAGTGTTCCTGGCAAGCTAAAAAATAGGATCTCAGAACCTGAGACTCATCCAACCTATTTCAAGTACATGAAACACAAAGGATGCAAATAAACCTTAATAATACTGGATTATAAAAATAATGGTCTATAGACATATCGAAAAGATAGGACCTGTGAACAGTGGAAAACAAATAATTTAAGTAATTTTCCATCACATTAAGTCCTAAAGGAAAGAAGAAACAAAGAAAAACAATTTTGTCCTTTCCAGACCATGAAAGTGCATTTTCAATTTACAGAACAAAACCCAACATCCTTTATACTTTGATGCTTTTGTTGGTCTTTGATGGTCACTTCAATCAGAGTTTATGAAAAAATGTCTTCCCTGTTCCCCATGCTTGCCTGGGTATGAGTGCCTGAGGGTTTCATGCATTGTGGTGCATGCATAGATAACCACTATGTATGAAGACAGCTAATGAGTGGAACATTATATAAAAACATTTATTAAAGCATGTACTGAATTTATCAAGCTGTAATCACAGCAGAGTTCCTGTGATTACACATTTAAATGGCTTCCTGACTGCACCTCCTGAAAATTCACCAGATCACATGTGCATTAGTACCAGGAGCCACACTTTACTTAACCCTTTGCTTTTTATTCAGACTCTGATTTCTGACACTCAAAGACCAAGTTCACTCTCTCTCTGAATCAATCTCTGGTAATCTCCCCAGTCAAGAAGGTCTCATTTTGAGCAGGCTTAAATCAAAAATATGGCAAACTGTACAGATAAATAAATTGAATTAAAAAAATGAGTAAATAAACCAAACATAAGAGATTGAGCTTAACATAAGAAAACCCCACTGAATTGGTCACCACTGAAGAATACAGATCATTTGAATTATCTCACACTGGTAACAGCTTCCAACAAACATTTTTGCCTAGCTGGCACATCCCAAACATTTACTAAAACTTGGGCTGATATTGCTGTTTATTACTAAAATTACCTGTGACTTCCTAGGGTAAGGTTTTGTTTAGAGCACTTTGTAACTTGGAAAAATGCCGGTCTCTTTGCCTACTGTTTACCTCAGGCCCTCTTTTTTATTGATATATTTTTAAAATATCCAGAACAATTTTGTAATTTCTATTATCATAGCTGCAGCAAAAGACTATTTTGCCTTTGTAAAAATTCTCTTGTGACCTTCTTTTGAAAAGTTCTTGCAAACTCCATCTTGAAAGTTGTGAGGACATACAGAATTTTTATTAGACTGTCTCTTGAAAATACACTTTTAGTCAATGCTCATTGCTCTCTTAAGTATTCAGGGCCGAGGGAAGGGCTCTTGACCAACCTCCTGCTCAAAAGTGGATCAGCTCTGAGGTCGGACCAGGCTGAGATCTGTGGTAAAAAGTGTCAGAGCAAGGAGGTCAAACAGATCAAACAGGAGACTCCTGTGGCAGCTTGAAAATATCCTTAGCCCCAAAAAAGTGTCACTGTTTTTCACCTAGGTGGTATTGTTGCTTCTAGAAATTGCTGGTATAGATAACTAAGAACTAACCTTCATTTTCCCAGAAAAATAATTCCTACAAGAACAGCAAAATCAAGGCAACTAAAGACAGAATGGTGACTTTTTTTTGACTGTGCCTGGTTAGGCACAGGCAACAATATTCATTTTTCCTTTGTGTTTAAAACTTAAAACTACGTCATCTTTGCCTCTCAGATCTCAGATTTTTTAGGCTGCCAAAAAGATCAAAATTCTTATGCCAACTTAAAATACTTTTAAAATTCAAATAATTTGTTTCAGTATTAGGTTAACATTTTCAATTTTTTTCTTTTCTAACATGGTTCATTTTTTTAAATGCAAATTTCTCTCAGACAGAAAAGACAGAATTTTTATTTACAAGAATCTGAATTAAAATAATTCAGCATTTCATAGAGAAATTTTTTCAGCTAGAAAAGTCAAAAAATAATTACTTTTATGTCTCAAACATTATCTAATAGAGTTCACTCTCACAAATTTCTGTATGTTTTTAGTTCCTTCAAAACCTTTTCACCACCACTCATGCATTTTCTTGCATAGCTTCAGAATATGAATTTCTTAACAATGAACTTAACTTCAGAACACACTTGCAAGATGGGAGAAGAGGGTTATTTCTTCTTCATAGGAGCTGAACTGTGGCATGAGAGAAAACCAGTAAGAGCAAACTAACTGGAAACCAATAAGGACACCTACTAACCAGTCCTTCAGACTACTACTACAGAAATATTTTATTTAATTGATTATGTATTTTAAATTAATTTCATGACAGATTAATGAGCTCAGCAGTTTTGCAAAGCATACCTCAAAGGTTGAAAGGCTGGTAGTTTCTGGGGTCCTCCTTCTTGCCCTTCTTGAAAACTGGAACAACATTCACAAGCTTCCAGTCAACTAGAACCTCTCTGGATTCCCAAGATCACTCAAAAATAGTTTTTCAAAAAGAAATTTTTGCAATGGCATTACCTAGGTCCTTGAGGATTGTCTGATGAATCTTATTAGGCCCCATGGATTTGTAGGGATCCAGCTGGAGCAGCAGATTCCAAAGAAATCTTGCAGGGTCAACTTGCAGGGTCAACTGCAAGTTGATCATTCTAGCAATTATAGTCCTCCAGCTTTATCCTCCTTGTCCTCGTGCCCTCTGATTTGTTTATTACATGTGTGATATTTCAGTATTCCCTGAGGCAGAGTTATTCCAAACAGCAGTTGCCTTCTGACACAGCCTTGCCTGTACCCAGAGGAGGTCTGTAACATGTACTGAATAAAGCAGTGTCTTACGGAGAAGGAATCTTGCAGTTAATTAAAGAGTGTTTCATGGCATTCTCAAATGCCAAGTGATTTACTTCATAACTTTAGGAATAAAGTCAAGAAGTAGTTCTCTCTCTGTGTACACAGGTCTGCATCACAAATGTCCTCTTCCTCCAACTACTTCTTCTCTCATTAGGAATGTATTTTCCCAGCAACCTCTTGCAATGGAACATAACCTGTATGTTATCTCCCCTTGTGAAATGATATCAGGCAAGAAATAAATTAAGGATCTGAACACAGGTTTGATGATCCATGCATCTTTCTTTTCCTACACAGTTACGTTCCAGATAATTTTCATGCTATCATTATTTTTACACAAATAAATAAGGGTCTTCATAACAAGAAATTAGATCAAGTACATGCAGGCCAGCATAAATAAGTATACAACATTGAATATGTAGATTTTGTCCCATATTTCATGGTGAAAGCATTTGATCTGTACATATAATAATTTGGTGAACAACATGAGTTTTGAAAGTTCAGAAAATCAAAATGGAAAGCCTGTGTACAATTAGAATGTCTATCAGGACAAAAAAAATGATGGTATCTGTTCTTTGCTCAAGTCTCTGGGTGAATGAAATGTTTCCAGAAGTGCCAACAGGTACAAATATGCTTGGGGAAAGGTATAGGGCATAGCTAATCCCTACCCTTGACTGACAGCATCTGCCCACTGAGCAGCAGGTGGTCTTGGGTTTGGTTTCACTTTATTTTGGTATTTATTGGGCAGACAGATCGCTCTATGCTAGCATTATTAACTAAATATTACATATAAGTGCATTGATTCAGTCTTGTGTAGCATGTTGTCTTATATTGCCTCATAAGGGCTCATTCCAGCCTTGAATGCACAGCCTGCATACAGGAAGAGAGGTCCTACCTAAATGCAGATTCCCTTAGTGTCCTCTTCAGTGTTTCACCTCACTGAAGGGCATCCCTTATTTTCAGTCCTATTAATCTTTTTAAATTCTTTCCCTATGCATGAGACACTTTCAAAGCTTTCAACACCACAGTGTGGAAGAGAATTTCTGTGCTGACTGCCACAGCTGACAAGAATATACTTGTATGATGTAAGTGAAATTTAATGAAATTTAATGGGAAAACTGTGCTGTGCAAAACCAAAATGCTTAAGCTCAGGAGATTTAGTTTCATGTCCTGAGTTAGACATCAAAATTCTCAAGGAATCTTTTTTTCCCCCTGAAAATCTACCTGGCTTAGGAAAATGTGGGTCCTTATTACCCATATGAGAAATACATTCTAAAGAAAGTATTGCTTAGGGTAGAACAATTATAAAAAGAATTGTGTTGGGTTTTATTTGGTTTCTTCTTTTGACTTCCTTTTCATTGTTGAAATTTAATAATAATTTTTTTTCAAAGTGCAGTAAGGAAGAAAAAAGGAAACACTATTTAATCCTTTATGTAGCTGACAGAGGTTTTTTCATCACCTTAGAGCTGACAATGCAATTGGGGCCTATCTCATTCAGATCAAATCTGACTATTGCAGATGCTAATGAACAGCTCCTTTTTTTTTTTTT
>VXBR01010760.1:2863635-2947327 GCA_013400215.1 Cisticola juncidis
AATAGGACATATCTATTGGAATAGTCCTTGAGATCAGGAAGTTTGCTTTCAGATTTTTCTGTACAGCTGACACCCTGCTCCTATTTTCTGCTGCTTTGTTTCTCCATAATATGTATTTTTTTTCTATGAATGAGTAAAATATTTGCTGTAGTAAATGACTGCAAAATTGATATCATGCCCAGACTGATAAATTTGTATGATATTTTGGAAAACGCATACCAAATAATTAATAACTAGCAATGTCCAGAAATAATATTCTGGTTTTTGAATTGACTGCTACAGGCTGTTTGCATGACATTGTTGCTATGTACTTCCACCTCCTCAGCACAAATTTAAAGCTGCTAGGCTTGACTCAGTCATATTGTGAAAAGACTATCAAATTCCACAGCTGCTTTCCTCAATAGGGGGATATTTAGGGAAAGATCTAACAGGAAATTACAGCTGATAAGTACACACCTCAGACTTGCTTATGGCTGTGATAAAGATTCTCAGGTGAGATGTGTAAGTGAAATTATGAAGAACCCACAGAATTTATTCTTCCTTTTTTCTGTTTGTTATCAGTCAAGACAAACAGACAAAAAAACCCAAACCAAACCAAAACAAAAAAAAAAAATCCAAGGGCTTTCTGCAAATGGTGACTATGTCAGTTTCCAGGCATGATATTTAGCTTCATAACTCTTTTCTTAGGCAAAAATATTGACACTATCCAACAGTACATTCAATACCTAACACTGACAATACTCATATATTTTTATATATGTTTAGGAAACACTTGAAGTAGATAAAAGTCAAGGAAGGATATGATTATCAGGCTGCAATGCTTATGTTCCACTCAGAACAGAGTTTAAGTTTCTGTTCCACTACAGTGACCTTCTCTTTTTCACATGGTAATGACCACAAACTCACTCCTACTAACAAGACTAACAATATTCATTACTTTGAATAACCTACTGTCTAGCAAATAGGGTTCATCTTATATTTACCATTCAGTCTACAGGGATGAATTTTCAAAAAAACACATAGAAAGTAAAGAGAAATTAAGCAATTGTACTAAAATTAAAATCAGCAGGAGTCAAGGAGCTAATACCTTGGGCGCAACTTCAAAAATGTTGAGCACCAATTGACTGGGCAGCGCTGGTATCTGGCAAAGGGTCTGAATTTCAAGGTTATTTAAACAGCATGAGCTCTCACAACACTAAATTAGAATGGGCAAAACTAGGGTTAAGCCAGTGTAATAACCAGCCCACAAAATTTGTTCTCAGGATGGCCCCCAATATATGAAGTCTTTCCTCTGTGAACTGCCCTTGTCCCTCAGCAATCAAATGACTAAATCATGAAACACTGTTATAGTCTCTGCAGTGGCCTTTGTGAGCCAGAATCAATTTATCAAATGGGATAAATGTACAGAATTGTCTAGCAGATGAAAATGATTCTGGATAATACCAGTGCAGAGAAATTTATTGCTAGCTATTCTTTTCTTTATCTGGGAAGAGAATAAACAAAAGTCCCAGGAACACTCACAGGGCGATTTCCAGGGAGGACTTAGCCTTGCGATCTATTGCTACATGAAAAACTGGAGATCACTTCCTTTTGTGCAGAACAGAGAAGCCTGAAGCATCTGCTTCTGCTTGAATTTGGACATGTGGAAAACTGATCTGGTCCTACAGACATAGGGATATTGCTCCTGCCTTGGAATACTCTCACTGTGTATGCTGGCAAACAGTGTAACGCACAAGGAATTAAAAAAATAGTGAGCAATAATGAAACTCTAGAGCAGGTACAAAATACACTTTACACAAAGTTTGAAAATGCCATATACCAAAAGATAAATCATTCATCTGGGTGAAGTCCTGCAATATAATTATATTATAGAGAATTATTATGCCCAACCTACCTGCAGCACAAAAACCTCAATCAAGTAGCTGTTTTAAAACATTCATCATAGAAATGCCAGAATTTATGAAATATTTGGCTTAAATAGCCAGTTTCTAGACAAATCTCATGGACATAAAATAAGACATTTCTTTCGGACAGATGTTATCCCTTACTTTACTCAAGCCCTGATTTTTTAAAATTGATTAGCAATGATCCTCAGTAGAGGAAATCTGAACTGGGCAGTAGCATCTAATTGGGAGCAAATGTTAAAGGGCATGACAATGTTGGATCAGATTCAAGTTTCACATGAATTTTTCTGTTCACTTGAGAGGGGTTTGGAGCAGCCCTGAGAAGCAACCTAGAACTAATGAATAGAAAGTGATATTCAGATGATGTAGCTACTGGTAAAGGGTATGGAGTGAAGCAAAAGAAAACAAAGCCAAGGAAAGCTGGAAATTAGGGTAAAAATATAATAATCTACCAAAAACTGCAGCTTTAAAAAAGATGTATTTATGTCATGTTCCACCTTTTAAGAACTGTTGAGTGCAAAAAATAAAAGCTGAATACAAAGCTCTAGAAGAGACCTGCTGAATGATCGGGTGCCACAGTTGCAACTGGAATCCCACCCTATATCAACAAATTTAAGAGCTAAAACAGTTAGAATATGTGTATATTGTTAAGGAGTCCAGTTATGGAATTTTCTCCATAGTTTTTTTATTATTACAGGAAATTTTAAACACATTTCAAATGATTTAAACACCTTTGAATTTAATTTGAGGCTGAATACTTGTTACGCCTGGTATTGGTCTAATCCCACAAATAACCTCCACAAAGACAGACTTTTACAGCCCTTCAGAGGCTTGCTGATTTCAGCCGTTTCTCTGCTACCTATTCAATAGATCACTACTACATTACAAATTCAGGTCTGTGCTCAGCAGAATATTTAAGAGCACACTTAAATCCATACTTACTCATCAGAGCACTCAACTATAAGCACATGCTCAAACCCCTCCAGTGTCAATACAACTTACATATTTTATTGACTATGAGTAGATATTTCAACTGGGACACTGCCTGGGTATGCCAGCACACATACACCCCATCTCTCTTCTCTAGCAAGGAATATGGAATATATATAGTGACTTACATTACTATTAAATTGTTGGATGGGGTTAAAAAATTGTCAAATTGCATTTGACCTAATACATTTATATTTTTACCTTTAAAAAAGTTTGTTGGAAATGTAAGTCTTATGCGGCATTTCTGTTATATTTTTCAGAGGACTCAAGTATGATAAATTTTATTATTGCATTGCTATGTCGGACAGATTTGATAGAGACAGATGGAAAGCTGACCCACCTATCTTCGCTGCCCACTTCAAAATAAACACCAGCTCTCAAAAATGTACATGGAAATAAATAAAAAATTAATAAAACCCAGGATGTTTTAAGCTTGTTTAATAGTAACTTACACTTTTTGAAACTAGAATAATTGTTCTGCAAACTGCAGAATACTTGGGCCTGCAAATAGAGTACAGTTAGAATTGTTAGCCTGAAAGGGTTTCTTATATCTTGATAGTTACTGAATTCAAAAAAGGTGAAATATTTCATTTCAATTTTTCACATGACCCCTTTTGAACAGATTTCTAGATAAAAATTTACTCACAAATTATCTTTAAAATAAGCTTTGTGCCTCCAAATGTAGAGGTGGAAAGAAGACTGCAATATTTCTAAGGGAGATACATAACATACTGCAGAATTTTCAAAACAAATAATCCACAAATCACTGAAAATGAAAGATAATATAGTTCTGTTACAAATTAAAATCAACTGTTGAAGAAAGTAAAATAACTATCCTTTGTGCATAATAAATGTCAAAAGTAGGAGTTCTCTTGTATGCAATCAGATGTCTGAAGTCTCTAAAAAATTAATTGTGTCAGTCAGCCCAAACCAAAGGCCAGTTTTATGTCTCTTTGCTCTAAAACATTTTCAGTGAAAGAGTTGTCATTCCTACAACCCAAATTGGCATTTCAATGTCTCTTTATAATTCTGTACATTTATAACTATTAGTGTTAGGATTGTAGTTTTAGTAGTCTGACAGCTGCAGTAGTATTTGCAATAGTAAATTTTACACACAACTACAAGTTGTCTGATACTGTTAGAACACCCTAATACAAACAGCTGGAATGGAAGAAAAACATTTTGAAATAACTAAGGCTCATAACTAGTTAAATAGTTTTAAGTTCTCATATTCTTGTCTCTGCTGTTAGTGGTGTAACAAACTGGTGTGACAGTCACACTTGAGAGAGACACACAGGGTCTGTACTGAGGGCACTCAGCAGCAGCCAGAAGAAAACCCCACCAGCAGACCTTGCACAGTTTTCAAAACAAGAAGCATTATGCAGACTGCCGAGCATAAAATCCCTATGATTAGCCTCTTGCCTCTGCAAGCTTAAATGGAGTTAAAAATAAGCTTTGCAGTCTTCAGGTATAGTTGAAAAGGCATGAAGAAATTTGATGTTCTAGCCAATACTGTACTCACAGAAAAGCAGAAAACCTGAATTTACCTCAACTAATGTTAATAACAAAAGGAGTTTGAAGTTCAGTCTCTGTTCTCTGAAGCACTAGCCAGGTGTTTATGAGCACCACCAAGGCTAACAGGAATACTCCAGTGATTATGGCAGCCTTACCAGAACTGTAGAAAAATTAATCATAGTTAAAAACGTCTCAATGGTTGAGTAATTTGATAATGTTCAAAATGGCAGACTCTATCTTCAAAAGACTCCCTATCTTCAAATTATTTTAACGTAGAACCAGCAACACTGAAAGCTTCTAAAAAAAACCAACACAATTTAAATTTATTTGAATAAATAAATATCATTATAGAAAAAGTACAGGAACAGAAGAAATACATTTTTATAAAATTAATACGAATTTATTTGTCTTAACTATGTCACATAACTTCCCAGAAGACGCTACTGAATTTTTTTGTAAGTATTGTTACACTATATAGGAAGAAAATAAACATATGATAATGGAAATTCTGAGAGGCTGTCCTTAATTCCAAGCCTTTGCATTAGCAAGGCTGTACAGTTGTTAAAGATGCCATTCAAGAGTTTTTAATCCCTTAGTTGCCCTCTTCAACACTGAGTTCAACCAGCAATAGCACAGGTTGTCTGGGATGTTCTGGAGTTTCCATCTTTGCAGAAAGTCAAAAACCATCTGGATGGTCCTGGGCAATCAACCTTAGGTGGCCCTGCTTTAGTAAGTATTTGAACCAAATGACCTCCAGAGGTCACTTCTAACCTCAGGCTCCCTGTGATTCTGTGCTAACTCTGAATTTATCATCTTTCCTATTCTCTTCCTTAACTATGAATATCCCACTCAGCTTCCCAGAAATGTTCTTAGACATGCAATACAAATTCACTCTTTGGTTACTATTTCATGTCCTCTTTCTTCCCCTGAGTAGAAGGCAACCTGGCTGACAGATACTTTGAAGAATGTGGGACATTCAAACTATTAAATGGCTTTTTTGTGCTGCTGACACAGGGAAGGAAGCAAGCACAGCACTTTCAGGTGCTGAAGGGAGCTCACTGACAGATTGCCAGGTAAGTTCAAATATTTAATCAGGGTCATGTCTTGATCCATCACATTGTTACTTGCTGTGCATGGAAAAAGTCATTCGGAGCCGGCATCAATGACAGGCTTTAAAGGTTTGTGCAAAATGCTGTTCAACTTGTAGTGGCCACAAAAACAACAATCTTCATGGTTGCTGCCAGAAACACAAGGAGACACCAGTACAGAAATGGGCTTTTGCCTCTTGTGTTTTACAGACAAAACCTGTCTCAAAAAAACAGAGTTCAATGAACAATGTCCATCTGGTCCCTCTTGCCCAAGGCATTGTTCATCTTAAAATATGAAAAATGGAGGCCGTGAGTCTCTTAGCTTCAATGCTTTCACATGGCAAAAGTTCTCCTGTTGTTATGATTTTCCAATGGCACAGAAATAACAACATGACTCCTGATGATTGTGAAAATGAGAGCACACTTTATTCTTTTAAATTCTACTTTTATAGAGTAGTTTGGTACAAAGAACGTGGTTGGTTATTCAGTGTCTACACCCTTTTGTAAACATTTCTTTCCGGTAAAAAAACACCACCTGCGGATGGTTTCTCACTTCTCAAGGTTTGTTTGAATTTCTCCTTAAGATTTCTCAGGCTAACATGAGAAAGTTGTTGCCTGCCTTTCCCACTGGCAGAGCCTGAAGCCTAAATTCAGACCAATGTCAGCCGCACATGATCCAACAGAATACTAAAATCTATGCAGTTCTCTGTGCCTTTCTCTTGTGGAAAAGGGAGCAAAGAGAATTGATAATAAAATGAAATTAAGAGATTGGCACTCAGAAGCCAAAGTCTCCCACAATCTTTGAATTTGATTGTCTTTTTCCTGTTAGTATGTAGACTCAAGGCATTTAGAACCATTCATTTTGGAGAGCTCACTTTTCAGTCACTCCACAATGGCTAAGAATCTCTCAGGAGCTGTAATAAACTCCCTCCCAACTGAAATGTACCTCTAGAATGCAACAGACAGTTTTGTACACAGAAGCACTACATAGCAGTTTAAAAGAGAAAACTAAGAAGGAAAATTACAATTAATGACAAAATTGCAAAGGGGTATGATAGAGCTAAACAAAATGTTGTGATTCTCACAGAGCTTTAAAGTTTGTGGGTTCTGTACACACTTATTCCACTCCACATGGAATAGCAGAGAAATGGTAGATTGGGTCATAAATCTGTGAGACTTAAAACTCTACCTGAACTCCAAGATCATGAAACATCTTGAAATTCCAGGGCTCAGATAAATGTTCTCCTTGTGGCTGACTCTGAAGTGGAGGCCATGCCTAGAACTGACCTTAAAAACTCTCCTTAATCATTCTGATCTGCATCTTAGAAAACCAAAATCCCACATACTAATATTTGTTGCTCATATTGTGATGTCTCAGTGATGCACAGACTTGAATCACTAGAACTACAAAACTGGATAAAGGAATTTTGTGTGTACATGCATCTCTATCTTGACAATTTCCGTGTAAGAGAACACGGGTTCACTGGCAAGTCCACTGTCTGACACTCTTCTCACATTATTCACATATCTGTTTGTATTTGTACCTAAAACTTGACAAAAAAACCTCACATGCCAAAAAAACATGTGAAAGAGTGGGAGAAGCAGTTCCCTACCATAGGTTGCTCCCAGCCATCTCCCTGGTAGCAGGCTAGAACATCCAAGATGTTTAGATTCTCTCTTGGGGAAAAATGTGTGCCCCTACACCTTATCAAAACAGTTGTGATTCACAGCATTCTTTGGGGATTGGGGTGAAATTTTCCTCTGAGTGTTTGATTGGAAAACTATCAACAGTTTTTCTTCATTCCCTCTCAAACCTGTGGTAAACAAGGGCATTTCGAAAGAAAAAATAATCCTCTTTCATTGACCTGAATGTGTTGTTACACAACACTAGCAGGTTGCTCCACTCAATATCACTGTAAAAAAGACACTTTTTGGTACCAAAACCATGGTGAGCACTAGAATAGTGTGTCTTCTGTATGTCTGTCATTTCAATTTTATTTTATTTTGGGGGCTGGAAAGGGAGGGCTCTTTGCCTTTCAGAGTTTAGTGCAAAACTGTAAATGTAGGTTGCTTGGCAACTGCTTTCAAAGAGTATTATTTGCTCTCAAAGAGACAAGCTGTTATTTCTTGCCTTTTAAAACAAAAACATAAAAGAAGAAAAATGGAACAAAAACAACAAAAAGAATAAAAAAGGTAATTACTTCACCAGCTATTAATGTAAATGGCTCCTTTATATGCATACAGTGATGGCACGCAAGGTCTTCATCCTCCCCACCACATGATTTCCAACAGAGAAACTGTAGCAAAAAAGTGGTTTTCTACAAGAAGTGAAGCCAAGTGGAACTGACATCTCATACCAACTCAGAAAAATAAATTATGTGCAAGACAAGGTATCTCACAGGGGGCAAAAGCTATTAGAGACCAAGGTCAAAGCAGCTCAAAATTTTCTTTTTTAGAAGTTCTTGCTCGCAGACTCTTGGGGAAAAACTGTAACGACTTCTCTGCATATCATCCCATCCAGCTGTGTAATCCTGTTTGGAAGAGGCTGTGAAGGGGCAAAAGCTCAGCATCACCAAGCCCACAGAGCAGAATTTGGGAGACTCAGCTGCAAGAGACAGGATCACTGGGCTCCCTGAGGAGGACACCCCCCATCTAGAAAGCTTTCATACCTGTTCAAGAACTGAAGCCCAGAAAAACAGACTAGCAGTGGCTAATCAAGACAAAAATGCAATGGGTCCATAAACTCCATCACTTCCCTCTGCCTCCCTTCTCCTCCTTTTTTAGTATGCAACATCATAAAACTGCTTTTGTTGAATTTTGCGTGTTTTGGTTTTGTGAAGACAATGAGCATTATGTTACATCATTAATATCAGCTACTATTTAGCCGCAAAAAGACACATTACAAAAACCAGGCACACTGAAGGATCCAGAAAGTGATTCAAATTTATTTGGTATGAGCAGTTATGGTTGCAAATTCTCATGACAGAATGGTTTAGTGTGGTTTATAAAACAAGCATACTTACTTCTTTTGGAGGAAAATTTATGCAGGGCAGAGATCCAATTCAGACTACAGAGGCTAAGAATTTCAAAAGAAAGCATTTCAGGTACACACATGTCCTCATCAGTCCTTTAGCTCAAGGAATATATACATACATATATATATAATCCATTCTAAGCAAGTAAGTCAACTATCTTAGAGGTAAGAGTCAACTACATGAATGTCTCTGCAGAACAAATAGAAAGGAGAAGAATTAGTAATAAAAATTAATCTGAGTAAATACAGTAGAAAACTTTTGAATTGCAGGACACAAATAAAATTTAGTCTCAAACAGATGGACTGTGCAGCAGCTTAATATTCTTCTAATACTGACGGATGAATACAGGTTAATAATAATCTGGTTTCTGTCAAGAATATCTTGCAGATGGTGAAAGTTCCCAAGTCAAAACACAACAACTAGTCAGTCTTCAGAAAGATTAATTCTCCTGAAACCATTATATGACTTGAGTTAGCAGATTTTGTTTAATCTACCTGGAAAGCCTTGCACCCAGTGAATTTAATATCTGCTAGCTGGCAAAAAAACCCTAAACAACAACAAAAACAACAAAAGACATATGTACAAGTCAATAAAGAGGCCCTAACTCACCAGTTAGGCCTGAATAGTTTGCATCATCAAGTATATCATCTGTCTTGCACCAGAAAAAAAATTGTAGTCAAGATATATCTCTTTCAAGTATAAACCTGAGCTCCAGCAGCACAAGACACTTTGACTACATGTGGATTTAACTTGTCTTATCTTTTCTTAAAATAATTTTCCTGGGTAAAAATGCAGTTCTAGCTATAATTGCTTAAGCATTTTGTAGTTTCTTTGATGGTCACCAAAACAGAGTCTGATTTCAATATCTTGTTTTCTCATTTTTAGATGATATTTTAGGATAAAATTTGCTTCTGTAGAGGGGAACTAAGACACATTCACCTCAGAAAATGGATTAAGTGAAATTCCTTTCCTGATGTGGTTCCAACAGTAATCATTTTTTCTGTTGAACATTTAAAACAGTTCTTAACTGAATGGCCCTGGGAATCTGTATCTACATTTTGTTTGAAAAAATATAAAGAATGTCTAACAGCACTCCCAAAAAGAAACACATGCAAAACAGGCAATTTTATTCCAAAAGGGTGGAAATTATTTTTGTCCTTTGCTTGTCATTCAGAAATTACTTTCTGTAACTCACTCTACAGATGAATGTCTCGTGACTGCAAGAGGGAGCAATGAGGGTAAATGCATGGAGTTATACAGCTGTGATCCTATATGTCCTAGGGTGACTTTATGATGCTTATGTCCCTGGTCGTCTGTTCTGTTGGATATTGATATAATATTGGATATTGTGTTCTGGACCTTTCAGACTGGTTCTAAGAGCAAAGGGGAAGAGAAGAGAAGCATGCAGTTTTCAGAAACTGCTCTCACTCCTCCACATTCTGGCTCCTGGGCTGTGACGTCTGCAGCATGGACAGACAAGCAGGAGAGAGCTCTCCTTTGCTTTTAGTTAGTTTTTTAGCTAGCTGAGGCAGAGAAGTTCCCTGGATTGTTTTGTTGTTGTTGGTTTTGTTTTTTTTTTTACTTTTTCTTGGAACTGTTTAAACCTGTCCTGGACTGAAAACCTAGAGAGACGCACGGAGCTCACACCTGTGGCCCACAGGAGCCTGGACTTCAGCATTTTCCAGCACCAGAGGGATGATAAGAGACTGGATGAGCTGAGCTACACCCATGGCAAGGACTTTCTCAGTTTTGCCATCTCTCTCCAGAATGGCGAGAGGTTTTTATTGTTTCATATTATTCATTCCTTATGCTTGTGGGCACTTTCCTTGTTGAATAAAGGGGTTTTTCCACTTTTGTCTTAGGAGATTTTTTCCCGGACCCATTGGAGAAGGGGTCCTTTGGGTTTGCTTCCCAGATGGACCCAATTAGGAGATTTCCTAAACCAGGATACTATACAATTTTGTCATCGCCCCAGCAGCAAAACCAGTGGTAGCATCACAAAAACTTTTCATGGACACTGTTAATAGCACAGAACCTGTAATCACCTCAGCAAAATTTATTGTGGTGTTGTGCAAGACCTTAATGATTGTAGGAGACATTAGGCAAACGGGATGGCATATACATTTTAGATGGGCAACTGAGGAGCTGAGCTCTGCCAGGCCTCTCAACACAGCAATGGAAAAGTTGTAACCATGTCTCAATTCAATTTTCTTTTAATCTAAAGCAGTATACAGGGGAATATGGTGAGAAGTAATGAGATCATTTTGCTTCCACAGAAGTCATATTTGAATACAATAAAACCCACAATGTTTCTCCAGTGTGGTCCTAGTGTCATTCAATTGGGTACCAGGCACTCTAGCCCCCAGACATGCATTTTCCCCATAAAACTGTCAATACCATTAAGAAGCATGTAAAATGTGCAGGGGTTACTTTTTCAGAAACAATCTACTGACTTATTTCAGACTGCAATTATAACCAGAGTCAACTCAAACAAGTTAAAAGTTTTTTCCCAGAGCTGGAATAAAGTAAATATGCATCTCTTTAGACTGCTCAGCCCTTTATAGCCCATGCGCAATATAGGAAGTGCCAGATTCAGAGCAATGATACTCGTCATTCAAATTCTGTACTGCAGAAGAAAATATAAAAGGAATGAAAACCATAAACAGACTGATTCTGAGTTCTAAAGTTAGTATCTGAGCATTGTCAACAGTGGTGTAACTATCTCTATTTGGTGGTTGAAGGTCCTTGGTTCCCAAGCCATTGGACATGGAATGGACAATCTGATCTTCTCAGAGGACACCTATTTTGGGCCTCTCAAGGCAGGCAGAGGGCAGTTGGTTGGCAGAACCTAATTAAGCAGGGGGATTGCTCACTTTGCACATTAACTTACTGCTAAAGCTGTTAACACAGCCAGAAACTTGGGTTCACATTCTTTGTTTAGGCAATTTGAAAGGTCCATATTTCTTCTCAGGCGTCTCAAGGCACTGGTGAACCTAAAGGGTACCCTTAATTTATTTAGCCTAAATTAGGCTGAAATGTAGAAAAGATGCTAAAAACAGGAGCATGCCATGGAGTCCATTTCTGTAGCCTGGAAGCAGGCTACAAGGTCAGGGAGAAGATAGCTTTCACTCAGTGTTTCCTGGATTGTTTACACATTTGTAAGACTCTTTTTTCTTTCTTTTCCTATTTTTTTTTCCAAACAAAGAATGAAATGAGCCAGGAAATTCTTAGTTAGAACTATGTAGCATGGTACTTTCCAATTTCACATTCACTAAAGTGGAACAAGAAAATCAGGAAAATTATGGAACTCTCTGTACCATAAGACCCCTTTTTAGGAGGTAGAAAATATATCTGGATCTAAGATTCTTTTTTTGTCAGAACTTTGACAAAAAAATATTACAGAATGGTGGTCACTTGATTTTCCATAACATAGATGTGAACTCTGGTTTGGGGCTTCTTGCATTCTCACTGAGGGAGTGCTTTTTGTTTGCTTAAAAAACTACAATCACCTCTCAAATAGCATTACTTGTCAACATTCGGGGCTTCCATCATTCTAAGGATTGCAGCTAAATTGTAGCAATAAAATTACAAAAGATGAATTTTGACATTATAATACGACATCAGTATGCACTACATGTCAAAACATTAACATTTATATAAAAATATTAATTACTTTCATTTAACTTAGCCTTCTTACAATCAGAGGAACATCTATGAGCAAACATTCTGCATTACCTCAGCAATGTCATCTGAGGTTTAAATAAAGAACTTGTGTTTTGATACTCTTTTGATATTTGGATAACATTCAGATTTTATATTACATTTTTTAATGAAGTGCCATCCTTGCCAGTAAGCTGCCAGTTAATTTTATCTTTCCAGTAACAGCCTATACTGAACACAGGCTTGTACTTCAGTACAAACTAAAAGGTAGGAATTAGCATTATCTGTTGATAATAATAATAAAAAAAAAATGTGCCAGAAAAAAGATGCTGCAGTCAACAAAATAAATGTGTAATGCAGTGGGGAAGGAGAGGCCTCAGCTGATCTGACCGACTGAAATGGCCCAGCTCTGTTTGCCTTGAGAATACAAGCCAAAATAAGCTCTTTCCAACCTCTCAGGCTAGTGTTTCATCAGACCATGAGGGATACTGGCATAGCAACACTGCCTCCACAACAGATAGGACTTCTAAGTGCTGGACCAGACTGGGCAACACACCTAGAGGAAATTTTCTTTCTCTCTATCTCTTTCATGAATGTTTGTCCTTTTCTGTAGTCCTTCTTTATACATCAGAAACTCCCACTGGTTTTCTAACATGAAATAAGCTGTGTGAACCCTCTCAAGCCTTCCCACAGTAACATGGACAATAGTGAGGTTGAGTAAAAACACCAAGATTTGGAAAGTATTTTAAAAGAAATTTAAATCAACATTAAAAACTTGGCAAAGTACAAGCCTTTTATCAGCCTGAAGCATCCTTTACAGAAAACAGTTAATGCAATTTTTCTATCCCTGCCCGGACAAGGTTGTTGCTGAAGTGCTCAGACAAATAGAATTTCTCCTGTTTTGGGCCCCCTGTAAAGCTAATTGCTTGAAATACTGACATCTATTTGCTTGAAAAAGATGACACAGCAAAAGGATCATACTAGTTTTTCTTTACTGTGTTTTTTTGCCTTTTCAGGATGAGCCATTAGAGAACGTTCTACTTCTCTTTCTCTTTTCAAGGATTTCTCTTGGTGACAGGAACATTTACATGAAAATACAGAACAGGCACTGACTGACACTGTGTTGAAGCTCATGAAACTATCAAATTATGTTAGGTTAGAATAAATGTCACTGGCATACAGGAACGTAGCATGCTCACTAAAGCTTCTGCATTATTAAGATTGAATATTTACCTAAAACTAATTAAAGATAGTATAACAGTCTGTTCAAAATTAAAGAGTTTGGTTTGGGGATTTTGTGTAGAGAAAGAGAAACTACAATTTATTTAAACTACTATGGCAAACAATCCTGATTAGTTTTGCCACATCTCACATTTCTAATGGAGACAGGTTTGAGATTAAGCTGAGAATTGAATTCCAGTGATGAGGGTGCTATTTCCCATTCTGTGTCATTACATAATGTAAACAAATACACCTATTCCTATGGACATTATGATGTGAGTCAAAAACAATGGATCAAACATTAATAAAAATCTCTACTTTTTTTTAATCTTCTTATAGTCAAGATGTAGCATGACTTTATCTCAAAACCTGTTACAGGAATGATCTGCAAATCTCACAGCAATGAATAATTCTTGTTTCAGGCTGAGAACAGTATATAAAATTCAAGATGCAGAGAGAGAAAGAGTTGTCCAGTATTTGGCACAGATGTAAAAGGAACTGGAACAATACAAATCCATCCTACTGACCACAAACCATTTGAACCAAATAGAGTTGCTGAGGCACTCTTGCAAGCTGAAGGCACAGGTGCCAGTAGTATTCTTTCCTTGGGAAAGTGGATGAAGTCACTCAGAAAATGACATTTTAAAGTTGTTTCCAGCTAGAAATGAAGAACTGTTTTGAGAATGCAGGGACATAAATTTTGGACCAAGCGTTCATGAGCTGAAACAGAGCATCCCAATATCACAAGGAAGGAATGAGAGCTGCCTCTCTCATCAAAGGAACCCCAGTCAATTCAGGGAACAGGTGGGTGTACCAGTAATGGGATGTAATGCACAGATGTGTGTGAAAAGTGCCATTTACTGAGAGAGACAGCATCAAACGCAGAAGAGCACAGCCTTCTGGCACTGTGGAAACTGCTAAAAACCAGAAAAATGGCAGATGTCAAATATGGAAATATAAAGAGGAGTGCAGATATGAAGGGATAAAAAAGAAAATTAGAAAATAAAGGATAAAGAACCATAAAGGTTATATAGGTCCATTTGAATGAAGATTAAGAGCATTATTTAAATATCAAAAGAGAACAAATACATGATGTGGCACCTAATACTTTTCTGGCCTCTGCCTTCAGTAGAAGGTTAATCAGTGCTCACCACAATTGTTTAATAGAAGGAAAAAAGATAAGGAGAGAAACTTCTGCAATTGCAAGATAAACTAAGGGTATCCCTTTTCCCGGTGTGATAAAATTACTCTTTAGTACTAAGAAATAGATGGAGACAGTCCCTGCACCATTAAGAGATGTCTTGAAGACCCCATGAAAGACTGAAGTGTTGGAGGACAATGTCAAGAATTGGAGGGACGGAGGAAAACCCACTTACTGGGTTTGAGTTTTTTTGAAATGTCCTTCATCTTTACTTCTCTTGTGCAGTTGCAAAGATTGTAGATACATATTGACTCTTCACACCTTTCTTCCTAATTTTTGATGAATATTATGTTTCTACTATAAATTGTTCTGGACGTTGTAAGCAGAAACCTTTCATTTTATGTCATTAAACATTCTAAGTCAAGAGAATTTCTGGAAAAAGTAGGAATTAAAGTATCTTGCTGGTGGTTATTAATTACCAGATGCATAATTTTCAGGGTTTTTTTCATTTAGGAACTTATGGCAAATGTCACATATTACGGACATTTGATGTGCATGGTTTTTCACTACTTTAGATCATTACAAGAGAGTAGAATAAGGAAGTTTACCTGAAAAAAAAATCCAAAATCTTCACACAAAACAGACCATAAGAATAAAATAATATATCAATACTGCTGTAAGTGTTTTAACTCAAAATACTGAAACTCTCAAGCTGAAGCAATTAACAGTGGTAGAATCATTCTCAATTTACCAGCTGGGTTAACTCTGCTCCAAGTTAGAATAACACTGATGTATCTGACTGCACAGTGAAAATTCTGGCACAGGTCAACAACTCCTATCTCTAGATGATCCATTTTTCTTCAGAGCAGGGCAGACTTGTGAGACATTCATGTGTCAATGAACATTTCCAAGTACAGAAAACTTACATAAATTGAATTTGTGTTCTGATTCACAAGACCTTTAAACAGAGATTTCCAGTATAACACACCACTTGAAGGAAGACGAAGGTTCAACATCGTAAGAATAGATATCCACAGTGAGGGAGGACATATATTGGTATCTCCTCTTGGATCTCCTCGAAACAAATGCATAAAGCATTTGCTAAAAGATAGATGATATCTTTAGCTGAAACCTGAAAATGATACAAGTAATCTCATGCTTTGGCTATCTAATATAGAAGACATGTTTAGCTCTATCCTTAAAATCAGAGTTGTCCTAATAGCTGGCTCTGGTGCTTAGGCAGAGAAATGTTTGTTTAACTTGCTGAAGCAATAGTGAGGACCAAATTAAAATATCAGTATCAAGAATAATGTGCCTCTTACCTATTTTCTTCTTAAGGTAAGAGCAGTTGCACTGGATTTTATTTAGGGAAAACACCTAGTTTCAAATAAAAACTATATGAAAGAAAGTAGAAGGCATGAAATGTACTGTAAGGGGTGAAATACTGATGGCATTTCAGCAGCCTGGTCTAGCGGAAGGTGTTGGGAGGAGGTAGCAGGAGGGACAAGATGAGATAATATTTAAGGTTCCCTTCCAGCCCAAACCATTCTATGATTCTATGTTTACATTTTATTCTGTGCTTTGGTCAGGGACATGCTGTATGCAGCAGTTCTTGGGACTTAGATAGGCCAATGTTATAATTTGGATTTTGAGAACAAAAGGTATTTAGAATTTCAACTTTTTTTTTGCTGCCCTAGTCCCCAGTTTACATTTCTTTTCAACCCTCAACTTTATTTTTCTACTCATATACCATTTCTAAGGATTCACTTCACATCTGCTCACAAAGCTAAAGTCCTGATTCACCTGCTGTTTAACTTTTTTATGTGGGTTTGTTTTCACAAAAGCCCTTGGCTTGGCAATTGCACGGGTCAAATCACAGCATTCTCAGGATACAGAAAATAAGGCAGCTCTCTCACTGTGCTGTGAGTGAGATAAACAATGTAATTTTACAGATCTCTCTGTAATTTTACAGAACATCTTCTCAGTGTGTCATCCCCTTTCTTCTAGGTACCTGTTACCTAATGGCTGGGGTTTTTTTAATAAGCCCTTTATACTGAAGATGGTGTCACTAAATTCGCACTTTGACATTCCCACTTGTATGTTTTTCCTCAGACTTATGAAATAATGGGAATGCTAAGATAATAATAAATAAAAGTTCTAAATCGTAATGGCAGGATTTAGAGAGCATTACTTCCTGTGTTCAATACTGAGAGAAAGAAACCAAGGCAGATCTAGACAAGGCAGCTGGAGATCCAAGGCAAGGCTAGAGAAAGATAGTGAAAAGCCAAACTGGAGGAAACTGCTGACTTAGACCCAGGATTAAAACAGGAAAAAAGACCTGTGGAAATGAGGCAAGTGCAAAGCAGAGACCAAAGGTAGAACAGGGAATATCAGGAAGTTAAGACCAAAAATGGAAGCAAGGAAGGAGGGCAAATATACTGCAGTGGTCAGAGGAAGGTCTGTACCAGCTGGCACCAGAGGTGTTCAAATCTTCTCTTTTGGGAGAGTCAACAGAAATACTGTAATGGTTTTAAATTCATAACCTGGCAGAAGCACCAAATTATGTAGAGGTTTCATGTTTGCTGAACTTTCCTTGTTAAATTTAGTGTAGTAGTATAAATATTTTCTTATTGTGAAAATAAGATTAGGACAAAAGGCAAAACAGGCTCAACTTAAAGATAAAAATAGATAGATTTATTAACACACACTGAAAGAAAGAGGGAAAGAAAAAAAAAATTAAAATGAAAGTTTTCAAAGCACCTTCACCCCCAATGGTTTACTTGCTCACATACAACATAAAGAGACAAAACTTGTAACTGTCAGTCAGTTCCACCATTCAAAAATAATCTTTCATCATTTCTTTCATCAGGAAAGGATTCTCTCTTAGAAACTTCTATAGAATTTCTCCACTGACAACATAAAAGTTGTCTTGTGGGTCTCATCTCTCAAAAAGACAGCTGCCCAGAAACCTGCCTTTGTGAGGCCCTTCCCAATACCAGCTTTCCCAACACTGTACAAGGGCCATGTCTGCTTATTACGGGTACTGTTTAAGGATGCCTCTTCTAGTATAAAACAAAGATTCTTTTCTATTTCCAAAAATCATCTTCATCTCCAAAACTAAAAATCCTCTTTTCCTTAGGAGCAAAGAACTTCATATTTATTCAACTTTTAACTAGATCTTTACATGTCCCCGAAAAGCATTCATAAGTTACAGGAAAAATATTCCTTATCTATTGTTTACTAGAGACATCCAGCCAAATTAGGCCTCTCCTTCTCCTTTTGTTCCAAATAGTCCTTTCACTCTTCACTGACTTAAGTTTCATGCTGTGTCTCTTCATAGTTCCATTACTTTGTCTGTTCTCACTTCAGGAAGGGCTGGTGCTCTGGTGCTCTCCCAAGGCAGAGCAGCCTAAGCCAGGCCCCGCCGCAGCCCACGGTGTTACCTGGTCACTCACCAGGAGAAAGGAGAGCAAGAGCTCGAACAAAGCCTCAGTTTTATCTGGGTATTACCAAAAGTCGCATTCTGTTTTCTCAGTGGTCAAACCACATGCCAATAGTCAAGAACTGGCCCTTGATATGTCGTTGTCTTATCTAAAGAAATCCGAGGTCCTAAAAAGGCAATAGTCCATATTCTTCTTCAACTAAAAACCAAACTGTGTTAACCCATAATAAATACAAAAACAACTTTGAAGAACTCAAACTTCTTCTCTTCCCACCATGGAAGAAAACCGAGTTCTTTGAATGATGGGGACAGAAAATCTGTCCAAATAGGGGCCAAACATCACTTACAGATACCAAGAAAGCTAAGAGTACCACCAATTAATTAGCAAATAAATTTTCTAGAAATGAATATAAAAATAAAGTGTGAATCTGGAAGGATCAAACAGACTTTGATCATAAGCATCAAGATTTTCACAATAGATTTATGGAAAGATACAAGAAAAATACACTAATCTTTCAGATCCAGAAGGGTAGGCATACAACAGTGAGCAATTCCTTCCAGAAGGACTGAAACTTTGTCTTAGTCTCTGCTTGAAAATGAAGGCCTCCAGATACCAGTCCAGTGGAAGCTGTATCAGGCAGCAAGATAAAACAGTGAAATCCATTACCTCAGGGGAGAAGGTAGAATTTGTACCAGAAGTATTACTCAGCTCTTCTATGCAAATTCAGCAGAAAAATTTTCATTGAACTTGATGATAAATTAATAAAGAATGATAAAATTTACTTTAAATCTTGATTGGCTCATTTTACTTGACCAATGACTTTTGGAGAAAAATTATAATTCCTCCCAAAATTTAGAGATTCACCAAGTCCTTTCTTTCAAGCTTAGCCAGCAGAGAAGAATATCAAGCAGTAACTGTTGTTTGTTTTGTACATCATTCAAGAGTTCCACTTTACAGTGTCAGACAGGCACAGGTATGCCAATGACTCAGTTTGATTAAATATTTTCAGCAAAAGATGTACCAGTATCTCCCAAAGTTCACAACTAATACCATAAAGTTTTACAAGTTGACTGCAAACACAAAGAAATATTTTCAGTCATTTTCTACATTGTACCTGCTTGAAAAGAGCAGTTTAGCAACAAAGATTTTTCTTTATTCCTTCCTCCTCTTTCAAATTATTAAGTGTGGTTCCTGTTTTGACCAGTCAGGTATGAGTTCTTTTCTTCTTTGTAGCAAATTGTTAAAGAAGGTGGCAAAATTATTCATACTAGCAATTAGAAGACTCAATGTTTATCTTTACGCAGTATTTGCAGTAAGGTAATACGCATTTCAGGTGGTTGCTGGGTGATGACATCACTGCTGTCCCATTCCAGTTGCTATAGAAACACAACTGGGCTTTTTACAGGCCAGGCAACAGAAAAGCTGTAGAGATTTGCTTGTTTCTAGTTTTGATACATGACTTGTCAGCCAAAGTATAAGATCTTATCACCATGTAACTGATAGAAAACAGAAGTATCAAAGGTCATCTATGTATTATGAGGAGTGTATTTAGTAAAGTTAGTACTAAATGATCAGTTTTTCCTGCAGTTCAACCCATACTAAACATTTCATGATGCCAGCTAGGGAAGGACATACTCTGAAGTGAACTGAGTACATGTGGGTATCCTCACAATGGATTAAAAACACAAATCCAAGTTGTGGTGTTTATACCTCTCCATCACACGTACATTTAGTTGCTATCATATCAGCTACATGCATACTTTCCAACTGCTTACAAAAGCCCAAGAGAGGATTAAAGGCAGATAGACTCCTGTTTAAATCTCACATGAAAGTGAAAATACTCAAGACATCTTTGTGGATTTGAGTCTGCAGTAGACCCTGCATTTCTGTAAAACTCACATCAGATTTTCCCTGGGTTTATATTCCCTAAGCATGACATATTTTTCCGAGTGTGCAATGTTGGGTATTTGCAGTTTGGGAGAGAAGATGCAAAGATACCACAAGACTAGGGTCAGCCCCTTCCAAAATATGATCATAATTGAAATCACACTTTATATTTTCATGGTTCAGTGTAGAAATTTTCATCACAATTGTGAAAGAAGACAACAGTACAGATTTCAGAATTTACTTTTGACTTATGTAGCTTTGAAATTTAGAAACACTGAAGTTCTCTTTCAAGGAAAACAACACTGTACAAAATTATTTGTGTGGTTTTTGGTTTAGTATTTCATAGTAAACAGTAATTTTAAACTTCATGCTTTCATAGAAGGTCTAAAAGTGTCACTTCACCATGGAGAGTCTCAAAAAAATCTTGCAGAAACACTTATTCAAATCAATGCAACCTATATTCCACACACTGTGCAAGATACTACACCATCTTAAAAGAGATACACCGGTTGTGATTCAGTCTCACAGCACAAAACCTTAATTCATGTGTGTACATGGAGTCATGTTTACCTATGTGCATATAAGTGAATTAGGTGCCAAAGTTGCAGTTATGAAGAAAATTTAATCAAGTGCAGGCAGCAGAGACTAGATGGTGTTTCAGGTAGCGTGTGTATGTTTTAGGGGCTGGACTCGTTTAAGGGTTGTCTTGACTTGCTGTGCAGTAACTGTAGTGAGATCTCATTCATATGATACACTTGGACACCTAACTGAGACACTCTAGTTTAGATGTCTTAATTTGTAGATAAATCTCAACCCATATCTGAAAAACAGGGTATAATAATTTCATATTAGAATAACACAATAAAGGGCCCAGTTGTAAAGGTAGTAGGAGCAAAAATAGGTGCTGTGTTTGGGTGCTATTTCTCTCTTCCATAGTAACGCAATAGGCTTTCATCTGGAAACTCAAAACTTGGTTTTGAGTATATGAAATTCCAGGCTCATACAGAAAAGGAGGTAAAAGGGTCTTTTACCCTTGGTCTTGTTCTGGTATCCTACAAAGGACTGAACCTTTTCTCAGGGATGGCTTTACTTGGCAAAGTATCTTACTCAACTACGCTATTAAAGACATTTTTGTCATGTGATGAGTGAGCTGCTGGAGAGACTTGCTGTCTATCCCTCTCTAACAGAAGTGACCAGCTTAGTTCAACCTCCAGCATATTCACAGAAACACAGGGTCATAGAATATGGTGAGTTGGAAGGGACCCATCAGGATCATCGAGTCCAACTCCTGGCCCTATGCAAGACACCCAAGAATCACACCCAAGAATGTGCCCAGGAATTGTGTCCAAATGCTTCTTGAACCTGCTCAGGCTTGGTGCTGTGACCACTTCCCTGGGGAGCCTGTTCTAGCACCCAACAACCAGCTGGGTCAAAAGCCTTTCCTGATAATCCAACCTAAATCTGCCCTGACAGCTTCAGGCCATTTCCTTCAGTCCTGTCACTGGTCACCACAGAGAAGACATCAGTGTCTGCCCATCCTCTTCCTCTCACAAGGAAGTTGCAGACTGCCATAAGCTCCACCCTCAGTCTCCTCCAGGCTAAAGACACCAAGTGACCTCAGCAGCTCCTCATATGGCTTCAACTCTAACCTTTCAATATCCTCATGGCCCTCCTTTGGATGCTCCCTAATAGTTTAATGTCTTTTATATATTGTGGCACCCAAACCTGCCCCCAGCACTCGAGGTGAGGCTGCCCCAGTGCAGAGCAGAACAGGACAATTCCCTCCCTCACCAGGCTGGCAATGCTGTGCCTGGTATACCCCAGGACAAATTTGGCCCTCCTGGCTGCCCAGGCAGAGCTGGGTCAGATTCAATTTGTCGTAGACCAGGACTCCCAGGTCTGAGGTGCTGCTCTCCAGCCTCTCAGACCCTGGTCTATACACACAACCAGGGTTGCCCCATCCAAGGTGTAGAATCAGACACTTGCTCTTGCTAAATTTCACGTACTTCCATGGCTTAATTCAGTTTAAAAAGAAGCAACACTGGACAACCAAGCACAATACATTTTAAACTTTACCATAACAATATTCAAATTCACCTTTTCCTAGAACAAATATTAAGCACATTTTTCCAAGTGCATTTTTTGTTTTTGAGGAAGAAACACAGTTACAAAGCAGACACTGCTTTTTATCTGTGTTTTCTATCTCCTTTTATCAGAAATGAATCCAAACTCCACAGGAAATATTCATTAATTACAAACAACAACCAAGCTAGCACATCTGCACTATCATTTTTAGTTCACGTTTTTAGCAGTGTTGAAAGGCTACATTTCCTTTTGTAGTACCAGGTTCCACTTTGAGTACTACACCACTTTGAGACTGAACAAGCAGCATTACATATTTTTAACCACTGAGGTACTAGAGAGAAACTTATCTACATTTCCAAACAAAAAAAGATAAAATAAATAAAACATATTATTGTATGATTTGCATGCATGTGTCCTTAATAAATCATTAAGTTTTAAGCCAGTCTGCAAAGTGAATGAGGTAATTATTTCCAATTTTAAGGAGTATATATGAACTTTTATTCAAATAAATGTAAATAAAAATATTCTATATTCTGTTGATGATGTGTTCTTGCACTGGTGAACAATTGCATGAATGTTTCCACTCAAGTCATCCAGCCAACTTCAGCAATGAAGGTTCAGCTAGATAAGCAAGAGACAGACTCTAATTTAATTTTCTGGGGTTGTTTTTTATATTAATAGAAGTAAAATCTGCTGGCTAATAGTCTAACGAACACTCCTATGATGAAAATTAACAATATAAGCAGTTTTGGTTAGACCCCAAAAGCTATAAATTTCATCAAATGAAAACATTTTTGGAAATCCTAAGTGATTACCAAAGGAAGATTTAGAGAAAATGCCAACTCACATGTAATTGCAGTGGTACCATCTCTGTGCAACCATGCATTTATTAGGGCATTTAAGAAATGCTATCTCCCAAAATGAGTAGCACTGAATAGCTTACAGGACACAGTGAAAAATAATTTATTCTCCTTTAAAAAACCTTTTGCAAAACATACTTCCTTTCTGGTTTAACTGAAGTCTTATAAATGTCAGTCTTTCCTTTTTATTTGTTCACATTATTTATTTAATGCTGAAATCTTTTATTTATATGGGGTTGTGCAGGTAATTTATTTATAACAGAGGTTATTTAACTAGACTAATTGTGAATTGTGCATGAGAGCACCTGTGTCCATAGAGAACTCAACTGCAGTGATTCAGATCCCATCAAAATGCAATCAGTTTTTGAGTTGTGACCTTAGTCATGGCACTTAGATTTTCCTTTTTATAAAAGGTTAAGAGGGTTCCAGTACAGAGGATGCCACCAGTTATACCATGTTACCTACATGGGTGTTGCCCATTTGTTGTTTGCAAGTTACAGATGTTAATTCTCATCACTTACACTAAAAATTTTAACTGCAAAAGGGACATACCTTATATGCAAACCTAAGAATTTATTGGCAGCTTAATCAGTCTTGACAACCTGATTCATTGTTTTTAACCTAGTTGCAAAGATACCAAAACTTTATTACACATATAATATGTATGCATATAAGTATACATAAAATTTAGTATGATGCATCGCATACATATAATTATACATAATTCAAATTATGTATAGCCGAACTTTCATGTTTTTGAAGTTTTGTTGACCTTCTTAAGGTCAAAATCTTGGTGGGGGGGCTGAAGGGTGGAAATGAAGGGGAACCTGCAGTACACAGAGATTTTTTTTCCAGGAGGATAACAATATGGGTGGTTCCCTCCTCCTCACTTAGAGTAATTTTTAGGTTTGACAACATACTCTAGAGAGATTGTTTTTTCTTCATTGTTCAGCACGACCAGAGAACTTGTTGGTTTGCTGGGGTTTTTCTGTTTTGGTTTTCTTTTAACTACTCTTGGTAAGTCTGTTTCTGGTGTAACAAACTTGCCAGGGTTTTATTCCTTTGCTGGTCACTGGAGAGCCGCTTACAGCCCAGAGTCTCCAGTATATGTCCATGCCTGTGTTTTTAAGACCTGTTTCTGTCACCCTGGGCCTTTACTTCTCTGTGCTGCAGTTCATTGCAGCCTTTCAAGTAAATCATTGCACACACAGTTAACACTATTTATTGTGTACTAGTTGCAGAAAAAGCAATTAGCATCACAATCACACAATCATAGAGAGCTAAGCAAATACAAGAAAAGTAGGTGATAGTCACCTGGTCATTAGATAAATAGTTCTGCAAGCTAAAACGAATCTCCAGGAAGGCCAAAATAGAGCCTGAGGGAAAGTCTGTGGCCTATTACAAGCAAAAATGTCCTCAAATTTATTGGGCTACAAGGTTATATATGTTGTTTGAACAGACAAAAATAAATTTAGCTGGTGATTTCTAGGACAGAAAAAAAAAATCAGTGACAGATTTCTACAGCAAAAGTGCATCTGGAATCTACCTCTGAACACCATATCCAAGATAAAGCTGACAGTAACACGCTTGAAGTTAAGTCTGTTGTGGTTGAATTATGCATCCATGTAAGATCCAGGAAATTATGTAAGTCACCTACATACTGATACACACAAGGAGGTATTTTACATCTTGTTGACTATATTATACTTCAGAGTAAAAAGATGCACATATTTAATATTTTCAAGCACACCCCAGTCTTTCCCCAGCCCTTTTGACCCATCTGCTTAGCTGACCAAATCCCAAAGGAAAAACCTGAAGAAACCTTGGCTTCAGAAAGTCTCAAAGACAACTTGCTCTTCTAGTCTTCTATTGGGTCCCATATTGTCACCATAAACCCAGAGCAGTTAATTTCACTGCCACTTGAATGCCATCTAAGATTTCACTGGGATGGTGCTGTGCAGGCCTGGAAATCAGACTCAATGATCTTTGTGGGTCCCTTCCAGCTCAGCTGAGTGTGATTTTGTGATTCTACAGTGTGACAGGCAAAATTTTTCATGCAAAGCTTTTCTTATCTTGATCGTTACACATTGCTATCAGCGTGTAATTTCTTCCCTATAAGAGTATTTCCTTCCATTTACATCCATATCTATTTTCATTGTTTACTTATAAAATTTTAAAACAAGCCCACACTATGCTAGGTCTGTGTTTAAAATATTTATGGATGTTGCATAGGTGTCATGGGAACCAAAAAAGGAAGCTGTGATTTGTATATCCACTAGGTTGCTAAGCACAGAAGCATCTTTTCCTTTACAGACTGGATGACTGCTGAAGATTTAGAGAAGATACAATCCTAATAGAAAGGAAACCCACAAGTCATTATCGTCATCAAACTTATTTTATGTTTCATGAAACCTTTCTCTTTGAAAATAGTGGAGGTCTGGAAAAAAAAAAAAAAAAAAAAAAAGGAAGTGACCACTGCAAAACCCCCAGCTCATTAGATCATATTCTTCCTTACTTTATTCACAGCACATGAAAGAATCAGTTTATTTTCACATTGTAATGTTTTCCTTCATAATACAGGATTTCACAGGAGTTGATCTCATAAAAGTGATTAGAAAGCCAAAATTATTGAAAGTAAAAGTCCTTCACAGCCCTTCGCAGCCAAGACAGACATGTCTAGCAGGTTTCAGCTTCCAACCAAACTGTTGGTATGGCAACAAAAGACATTCATAGTTCAAAGACAGAATTGATAGTGTGAGATATATTGTATATTCACTTTCAAAAAATACATTTTGAAGCCTCTGTTATTTGATTAGTTTTAAAGGCAGATTCTCTTTGGTATTTATTTTCCAAGTTAAATAGATCTGATAAAATTCTCCCAAAATTATTATAAATAATTGCCACTCCTTCAAAAGCAGTAAGAAAAGACATAGTTTTCTGATCAGTCCCACATAATTTAAATTGCTCATGTTTGTGAACAGAATTTATATCTTTTCCTGCTTCTCTATCTGGTACAGTTTCTGAAATTTCATTGCAGGGGATTCTGACAGTAAAGTAACAACACATCAGGTATAACAAAAACACTGATACCTTATAAGTGTAAATATATAATTTCAAGTATCAAATAAGGATAGTATTAATGAAATCCATCCCTTACCTCAAAATAGTATCTGTTATAGCTTTACATGCAAAATCCTTTTTATATAATAAAACAAGAGGCTCATCTAGATGTTCTGACATAAATGATGCATAGGGCAGTCATCTCCGGGCTCCATTCATCTATCTAGCTTAATCATTCTGTCTTAAACATGCTGAACAACAAGATGTCAAAAATGCCATCAAGGCATCCTTTAGGCCTCTGACATTGAAGAACATTGAGCATTTTATTGCTTATAGCTGTACCAAGAGAACATAATGACAGATGCTAGGAAGCCGGGCTCATTTTCAACATACAAAATTAAAAGGCACATCTCTGATGCACTCCACATGTTGATCTTAGCCCACAGCACCCATCAGTCCTGAGCAGAGGACACCCATCACCCTGCTTGGCTGGAACTATACTCTCCGATTTTTAATAACTTTCCAAAAGATACTGCACAGGTTCCTATTTTTTCTTGTTGATATATGAGAGCAGCTGGAAATATAAAATACCAAATATAACATCTGAGTTCTGCTGATAGAATGGCCAGACATTTAAGTCTGTGAGGTGCATCTATCATGTGCCAGTTAAAAAGAATCCCCAATTTGTCAACTGCACCTTTTACAGAAGCAACTAAACACAGGTGCATTGATATTTTTTTAATTGGAAGCTACTTTTACTTTTTACATTTGTATTATTAGGGCCATAAAAGGTAACCTCATGCTAATCATGCATCACACTATGTCTTCTTCAGCTTGGATTTGTGCAATGTGAAGATATCTTCACAGATAAGTTACTAAAGCATATTAGACCAAACAGGCAACATGAATTTGTTTCATCGGTTACTCCACTAATGGAAACACTCCAAGTAAACTGGCAAAAGATGTAGTTTGTGGTACTTGGCAAGATAACACAGTGTGTGAAGGCAAAGCATCTTCAGAGAAAACAAACAAATCAACAACAGCCATTTCATCACTTTCAGAATTCATTAGCTCAAGGGAATTTAATTTCAATTCCTGTACAGGCTCAGTATAGCAGAATATGTGCATGTATGTATGTGTTCTAGCAGCTTTCTGTAGGTTCACTTGGCACTACACTCTGCAGTTCAGCCCAAAACCTGAACTAAAATCCTCTGATACAAGATCTCTTTTCTTAAATAATTTTTAACTTTTTTATGCCATAGCATGTGGATACAATTTCTGAGCAGCCAACAAATCCCATTTGTTGGGGCAAAGACCATATTTTTTTATTTTGAACCAAATTTACTTTGGCCAAGGCTATTACTGTATTTGACTCTACTTTTTAAATCTGTATATCCAGCAATCTTCTTCAGATTTCAGAGGTCTTACTAAGATCTTTAAATACTATCTGTAAAAAAAGAAAGAAATAGCTAACTTTTTGTAAAAGTTAAAAGTGTTTTCAACAGTGTTTTTTTGTTTGAATGTAAATACAAAGCTGGAAAGCTGAAGGAATAGTAAACTCCATGTGAAACACTAATTGTCTAATATTAAAGGACAATATCACTTTCATCTTGTTTTACATCCTCCTTACACCAGAACTCACTGTGGTTTTCAGATCCCTGTAGTGAATACTTTTCCTAATGGATATTCAGCACTAAGATATTTATACCAATTTGTTTCTGTAACAAATGAATTCCAGAAGCACCACAACTAACAAATCACGGAGTCATGATCCAGTTGGTTTCTGCATTTCTACACAGACCCCTAGTGAATAACCACAGACACTCAACTTGGCACTTCCTTTCTTTGACCTCAGACTCAGCAGGAGTCCCTCTGTCCCCATCCATGCTGACTGCCTGGCCAAGAAGCAGAAGAGGTAACTTGTGGAGCTAAAGAACACTGCTTGGGGGTTTCTCCTCTGCACAGATGTCAGCTGTGGTAAGACTGACACAAACTTTAATTCTGAAGAACTTTACTTGGCTGAAGAACTTGACAAATCTATTTGAAATTGGCCAAGAGTCTTAATACTTATTCTTTTTTTACACTTTTTTTCCCCCATAGATGCCAGGGTAAGGGAAAGTGAATTTTCATCAGATTCTTTCCCTTTCATATTCATTTGCAGAACTAAAATTTTAATAACTAAGAATTCAGATGTTCAGCTCTTCCAGATTTAGCCTTGCCAGTTGAAAGTGTGACTGTCCATAAAGTAAAAGTTATACTACATTATTTAAGAGTGCACTCAGATTTTTTTTCTTTTTTTTCCTCCTCTCTTATTTTTTTCCCTTGTGAAAGGGAATTGTGTGTTAAGTTGAAAAGCATTCCAGCAGGACTGTGAAATAAGAACTTCAGCAAGCTTGGAAATGCAATCATTCTTGCTAATGAACTGTCCCAGATTCCTAAGCTTCCCCAGGACACAGCCAACTCCTATTAATATTATTAGTAGTAGTAATATTTAAAGACAACTGGATGATAGACATCTTTGCTTTTAGCATCTCTCACCATTATCCAGAATTGTAGCATTTATTAGAATTTTTCTACTTGGTATTTCTTATTACTGACTGATGGTACATTTCTTGCCAGATACTTCAATTCAGAACCAAGTTTTACATCTATACTTTTTTCTTCAAAGCCAAGCTTTTTTCCTTTGATGAGAGGGTATTTTTAACTAAAACAAATAAAACCCCCCATATAATGGCTGAGAAACCCTTAAATATTTTTGTTAGAGACAGTCATCTCAGTGCTTTTAAATAACTTTCTTAAAAAATCAATATCCAGAAGAACTGGATAGTTTATAGAATAAGTAATGAGATGTGAAGGCTTCTACCAGTATTTAGGTCCAACCATACAACTTAAAATAAAAACTTACTGAGATCATCATACCAGTGAGTGTCCGTTATTGAATGTTTACTGATGAGAATCCAGTTTCCCATTAAAAAAGTGGTCCCATTGGAATATAAATGTAGCTAACATATTGTTTGGTCTCACTATTCAGGAAACAAAGACACTTGTCCTCTTTCTTTTGGGGCATCATATTCTTGGGTGTGCACTAGATCTGTTCAGCCTGTAAAGGATGTATATTTCTGCCATTTTCCCTCTAATATGTTAAACTAAAGTCCTTTTTTTTCCCCTGAAATAATTTAAAAGATTAGCAATATATTCCAGTTAGATAGAACATATTTGTCCCTTGTGATCTTCCTTATGTAACCAGAGCACCATTTGACTTTCAGCATATTTTTACCTCAGGACAACTGAGGGAAATTTACAGTCACAATCAGCACTCCTAGATAATACCTGGATACAGAGATCTAATACATAGAGCAACAACAAAGCATCAACACATTAATTCTCTAAACCCTCCTGCAGAGAAAGAAAGACAAGAAAACATTACAATGTCCATTTCATGGACTACAAAAAGACCAGAGATTTGCAGGGATCATCTGTTCAGGGCAACAAAATAGAAATAATAGTGATAAATCAGCATTTTTCTGCTAGCAAGCTTTAGATAAAGATTGCAATCTCTCTTCTTCAAACTGAAAACAACATACACTCCTCAGTCTGCACTCAGAAAAATTAGTCAAAGAATAGTAGCAGCACAATCTGTACAACTCTGGCTTAAAAATAGGCCAATAATGTAGCCCATGGCCTGATACAACTGGAGTCATTGAACATTATTGTTTCAAAGCACACTGGAAAAAACAAAGAACAGGTATTTGTGCTGATGGGAATAAGGATGATATACAACACTTGTTTCTGTTCTCTTAGTAACTCCTACTTCATGATTTTTGGTGACTGATCTTAATTAACCCTAGATTTTCCAAAAGTCAGTCGTAGTAGAAATGTCAATCAGTGATTCAAAAAAAAAAATCAGGACTAATTCAGCAGCAACTGACTACAAACACAAAATTCAGGATTCAGAAAATTCAGGATTCAGATAGTTTGTCTCAGTTCTCAGTCTGATCTGAAATAATAGAAATCATGGTTGCCACAGACTTTTAACCTTTTAAGCAAGTACAAGCCACAGAGTGTGAACATAACCCCAAAAATGGTCTCTAAAGTATATGTATTCTGATACATTAAAATGTTAAAAAAGGTCATTTGATTGCAAGTGTTGTCCACTTTCTAAGTGCCCTACCCTGCCATAAACAAATCAGACTTGCCAGACTGCAAGGCATAAATATATTTTTAATGAATCCAAAGTGTGTTTAGCCAGGCCTGAATATTCACAGCAGCTGTTCCTGAAATTTGGTCAGCAAAGCATGACCAAGTAGTCATTTTTTCACCACAACCTACTATGATGAGTCTGTCTGTATCTCCAGCACAGCATTGCAATCCATCCCTCACCACATGCACTAAGATAGCAAAGAGATTCTCTAGGCTCAGCAAGCCCTGCACTAGGTCCTGCTTCTACCTGATGGTCTGGAGAAAAGGGAAAGATAGGGAACCACTGATGCAGAATAATTGCAGCTGCAAAAGAAACCAATAGTTATGTAAACCTCGATGCTTGAGACTCTGACAGGCTCACCCCATTATTAAAACATGTTAATTAGCATATGAGCTCTGATTTTCTCTCTGCTCCTCTTCTTGGCACATTGAAAAAGAACATGAAAATAAGTGTTAATCTACCTCATAAATTAACATGTACACAGTGGGGAAGGCATTGTTTGAATATTTTTGGGTTGAGTAACTTCATAATACATAAACCTAAGTTTAGCCTCATAGCTATATTAAATAAACAACCAATAAGGATCTTGTATCAAGTATCAATTGTAATGTGTTAATGAATAGATTTTTTAATTTTCATATAACTGTGGAGCATGTCAGTTGGTAATCAAGAAAGTGCTGAGCAAGGTTTTCCTATTCACTTTGAATTCCAAAAAAAGACAGAAGGTGTCTGATGAGAGATCAAGAAGGAAGAAGATGAAAGAAAGGGAATTTAGTAGATGAGAAGTCCTGAGCTGAGAACCTAGAGAAAAACTTGTCCCTAGGGAAGTTGAGCAGTTCAGAAAGCTCTCCTGCACTGCTGAAATCCACACTCATGTGACACTGATTAATGGCAAAAGAAGAAGGGAGAAGCTTAACTTCTCAAGGTGGAAGAGAATTATTCAGAAGTATTTGTAAGCCAGCCATATGCACCCAATAAATACATCTTCTGGCTCTAGCAAAGGGCACTGTGAATTGCATCCTGCAGAAAAACCCAAAACAGGGACAGGAGACCTTGCCTGCGAGATGTGGGACCTGGAAAGGCTCTACCTGGCACCTCAGTCCCTGATGCTTAAAATGGCACTAGCAGATTTAATGGAACTGGCAGACTGGAATATACAATTGACCACTGAGAGAATTTTTCTATTAAAAAAGGAAAACAAAAGCAAGTGTTCAGTGTTCTACAGATCTCAAATGGCAAAATTTGTAACACTGAGGGACCCTTCAGAAACAGGTGCTGTTAATTACAGCGAGGTGATGACAATGATAACATGCTGTCTTTATTGAAAATATCACCCTTTGTTCCTCAAAACACAGGGCTGCTATTTACATGTTGCAGCCAAGGGTCCATTTCATCCGTATGTCAGAGCAGAGGATTACTTAATTACATACATTACATACACTTCTTTCTATGAAAGAGAATTACTGATTCACATTTGTCCTTGTTTTAAAATATATCTCCCTTTCAGCCAGCTGTATCAATTGCATTAAGTATGCCTAGTCTGAGTGCTGGTGTAAATTAAAAGTACATAAACTAATTTTGCAATACAGACAACAGATTCAGGAAATTAGTCCTATTTTAAGTTGTAAAGTTAGGTCTCTGTTCTGCTTAATTTGCAATATGTATTTATACCAAATTGATTGTATATGTAAAGCCAAATTGCTGTTCTATTATCACAAATATGATACAGTCCTTAACTTCAAAATAGATAAAACCTAATCATAAATCTGGGTCCTGTTTCTCCCTAAAATAACCCCCAAATTCTTCCAAATATTCATTCCCTTCGGGAAACTTAAAATAAAAAAATTCAGAAGATTTTTTATTTTTAGTATAAAATACCTAACACTTAAAAATACAAAATTTCTAATTGAAGAAAAGTTCAATACACTGCATGTGACAAGTTCTATCTCTACACGCTGTCAAGCTTCAGAAGAAATCTAGTTTACAACATAAGAGAAATCAGAGATTTTGTGCCACTTAGAAGAAACCAAAAGAAGAGTCCAGATGTATCAAAGCAGTTGCCCAAGGACCCAGAGCTAGACCAAGCTCTCAAGAGATTCCCCCTCTTGAGGTTCTGTGACAACAAAAGAGCCTCAAGCACTACTGGCCCCAGCTTATCAACCATTCTGAATCACCACCCTGAGGTCAAGTAGTCCCCCACCAACAGGACCAAAAAAGACTGGAGACAACTTGAGACCTTTCCCTGTAAAGGGAAGCCAAAAAGACTCTAAATTTAGTTAAAGAGCCCCATCTTACACTATTTTTTCAGGGATTGTCAAGTACAGCTCCATGTCCTAGTGACTCTAGTCCCATCTCACAACTGAATGGAAAGTTACCCAGAACAAGAATGTCTCAACATCACAAATCTACCTTCTTTTTAACTATGAGTAAAGAGTGGATGCCACTTTTAACAAAGAAATTATATAAGCATGTATTTCCCAACCTTAAATTTATTTTGTGAAGGGGCATGAAAAGCTAGACCACAGGATGTGTATAACTCAAGAAATGGCAAGGAAGTACCTACTAAATGGCCCTGTCTCACTTCTAAATGTTTGGTTGGGTATTCTATTGACACAAATTCATCTGCTAGTTAAAAAATATTTTGGCATACAGACATGCCTTTGTCCTCTCAAAACATCACGAGCTTTTTTGGCTGCCAGATATGCTCCAGAAATTATAAGAGAAACTGTGAAGGTTCAATTAAAGATTAGTTCTTTGAGCATGAGAAAAAAACAAGCAAGAATTTAAAGAAAACATTAAATATATCATAGAGTGAGTAAATAAATAATAAGATACAACAGACTCTTACAACAAGGAAAACACGTCAGCTGCATGAAATATGTGGTTATTAAGACAATATAAGATAAAGATTAGACCAAAAATATAATCTGTCTTTAAAAAATCGCAAAATGATGGCCTATTTATTAGAACAAACTGTTATCTTAATTACACTGAATTCAGAAACAAAGTTACAAATAAAATTTTACTGCACCCCTAGACAAGGACCAACGCATAAAAGCAGGTAAAAGAAGCACAAAAAAAATGATGGTTTTCAGTGTTTTCAACACTTCAGCACTGCTATAAAATTATATAATTCTCTTCCATGACTACATCTAACAATTTTTTCTATACAATGCTTATAAATAGATCTATTGGCTTTTTAATCAAGTTGTTTCTTTGGCCTTTATGACTGCGAGTCTCAGCTTATTTCTGAATCTTCTTCCCTTCTGTGTTGTAGTCATCTTAATTAGCATGATTAGAGTCAAGCTAAAGATATATTAACAGTAACTTTGCTCATTCTTTGCTACCCTACTATATGTTACTCTGTGCCACTACTTAAACTGTAATAAAATCTTACTGCTTGCAATTTATACTAGTAAATTGCTATTTAGTAGTCCAGAATAAAATGTTAAATTATACATGCACAATGTCAGAATAATAATTTAAAACCAGAGCCTAATTCATATTTGCTGCCTTTTTAAAGCAAATCTATGCAGAACAAGAATGTTGTCCCTGCCCTTGCCCATACAACCTCAGTAAGAAATGTGAGGACAAAAGTGGGAAGTCTACGTAGGACGAATCACCATGTATCCCAGAGGACCAAAGTGATCCAAGATAAAAAAAAATCCTACACCAGAAGGTGACCTACAGCTCTCATTTACTTTAACAGGCACCCCTCTATCAACCAGGGTAAGAGAAATGAGGTTATTGTCTCTTTACTGACAAAATTCCCTCTTTTCTCAGCAACAGAAGGGATGGTGCCAGCACAGGATCATTTTCTGTCCTGAAAGACAGAAGTATTTCATGGAAAACCTGTTTATTTCTGCATATATGCTTTCTAATCTCATCTGATGCTGGAATTCCTGGATTTCTCTTGCATGACTTTGCATATATCTTACTCCTGTAGCCAATGGAGTGGGGAAGCAGGGAGATGGGAATGGAGAGACAGAGAGGTGCCTTTAGAGGTCAGCTTGGCTATGTGTAGAGAGCTCAGCATGACTGCTTTCCTTGCTCTAGTCTGCAGGAAGATCCTAACCTTTAAAAGGAGGACTGTGAAGCTGGGCAAGTGGTTCTTTGGGTCTCTCCTCCTTTTGCTGGCAGAGCATTGCATAAATCATAGAGTTTCTGCACTGCAATGTTTGTAGCTATTTTCTAGGGAGCTGTTTAGGGAAAGTTCATCCTGTGTTCTCATGGACGTATTTTAATGACTGTTGGTAAGAGAAGCCAGCAGCTAAGCTGCATACCTTAGACTCTATCTCCTAAGGCCAGTTTTGGACAGAAGCTTTGTATTTTCACAACACTGCTTCATGCTTTTACAGAACACTCCCTTTTGGCATTTTGGACAATGACATCTTCTAGATATCTTTGCCAAAGATCAACACTTTCCTTAAGGATAAAAGGAAACCTGACATTACATAAGGATTTTTGAGCCAAGTCATTCTATGGGGAGCCAAAAAAGCAGATGATGGTTATCAGGAACAGCATATTCCATGATGCTGAGAAGGCACGTAGCACTTTCCTAAGGACTTGAGTCTATATAATTTACCTCACACTTGTGTAGGTCACAGAGAAATAAAATGGAGGCTTGTATTATTGTCATTATCCATAAGAACAGGATAGAGTCTCAGATTAATGAAAACAGTGGTAGATTTTGATCTGTGGAGTCACTAGCAGCCAGGATTTCAAAAGCATAAGTAAAACTAAAAAAATGGGTGAATAATACCTCTATTGGAAATTACACTGGTGAGGACATCAAAATTATTCTCCAGTTTGGAAATGATGAAGGGTTAAATGTTATGACAATTTATTTTGACATTTTCTAGAAGAATTAGCTTCAATATTTTCAAAATAGGAGTATTCTGACTTTCTATTTTGAAATGGCATATATGTTTTGAAAATGACACAAGATTGCTCTGGATTTAAGAAAAATGTTTGGGTTGGAAAAAGAATAAAATTATTCTTCTTGCTGAAAAAAGAAAACAAACTATTAAAGTCATTAAAAGTTGTTTCAGATTGTTATAAGCATTGCCTCCAGAATGTTTAGTTCATCCACTAAACTATCAAAAAAATGATAAAAATCAATCATTTGTACAGATCTTTGAAATAACAGCAGGGAGAAATGCAAACCTTTCAAAGACCAAGGTCCTGAGGTTTGCATTTCCTTGGCTACCACCCACTGCTGCATAAATTGACTTTGTATGTAATAAACCCAAGAAAAGAGATATATATAATTTGGAGCACTGCAGAGCTGCTTTTCTGTCTGTACATCTGCCCCTATCACTTACCTCTCCATATACTCCATAATGATCAGTAGACCTGACTCCTTCAAGAGGCATGCAGATCACTCTCTACCTCAAGGGGAGGCTTCAGTTACAAAGCAAGTCTCCTTCTGCTTCTCAGCCTGAAAATTTCTGGCAGTTTCATTTAAATAGATCCCAGAGCTTCATATTAAGTTACATACAACATGTAATAACACAGCAAATACAACAGTTGATGTCTTATTTTTATGTTAAATTCAATTTATGCTTGGAGAGTGTCCACTATTTCAGCTTTCACTGTGCTGTAGATTTAGGCATTAACAATGTATGAAGTTTATTTTAGAGGTTGCCAGGAGCAGAGTTAGAGAAGGGGGATAGGTAAGGAGCAGATATATGAAGGTGTGTTTGTCTAGGGACTCAAAGTGATTTGAGGTTAACAGGAAAAGTAAATTTTAATCTGGTAGAACACCTTGCAATGAAACAGTCACATTTCTTCAGTGGAAACTGCAAAATCAAAATCATTGATTGCAAGGAACTCTGAATATTACAAGGGAATCACAAATCCAGTTTTCTCTAATCCAGGGACTCTGGCTTAAGGAAAGCTTCATTTTTTAAAGGATGAAGAACTAGATTTGATAGGATGACTTTCACTGCCTCAAGCCAGGAAAAGGAGACTTTAGGTAGGTCTCCATCATCTTGCAAAATCTGTTTCTGGAGCTCTGTCAGAGAAATGGAAGCTTTTATCAGTGTGCCCATATAGTCTGATAGAACCACAGAACTTTAATAAACACTTTCTTCTGCAGGCTCCCCGTCAACCTTTTTCCACGGTTATCAGGACTTGTGGCACAGCTGCTCCCGCTGATACTGAACACCTCCACTTAGGCAGTGGGGCCATGACCTCTGCAACATCAAAATAACATTTTCATAAGCACATATCATTTATCTCCCTCTTCTGCTTGGTGTTTGGTCTTTCCTGTACATTTTCCCCTAAAATATTTTAATTCCATTTTAAGTAATATTATTATTTGCATGTGTTGCAGTAGTGATTAGCAAATTATGAACCAAGGTTACCCCTCTTTTTATGGCACTTCCACTGGCCTAAAATATTGTCCTTTCCCCAAAGCATTTGTACCATGCAGGACTTTAAAAACAGTGCATTCAGTCAGAAAATGACATGAGGACAAATGTGACGCTATGTCTAAAATAAATGATCAAAATTAATCCAGCTAAACAATATTCCCTGTTCCATTAGAAAGGCCTGATTCAATTAAAAGCCAGCAAATGTAAAGTACAAAGACATTCTTTCATATTTGGACTAATGTTGGGAACTTAGTTTTTCTCAAAGTTAATAGCTTAGGAAGATCTAAACAAGAACAACATCTGGGATTTCTATACTAAAGATGAAAATTGCAAAAAACATCAATCACCTGGCTTGAAAACAAAATAGTCAGACAACAACTCTAGGAGACACATTGCTTCACAGAGGAGGAAAAACGTGGAAGTAAAATATCTTAATTTGAATTACAGGCATTGGATGTTCACCACCAATAAACACGATCCTAGAACATACGGATATTTCTCTTTTTTACAGATAAGATTTCATATCAGAACAATATTCTTATTTCACACTTGCTTTAAGAGCCCAATGTGTCACTCATGATTCACAGCAGCATGAAAACAGAATTCAGCCCCTGATATTTTACTGGAGAAGTTCAGTTCAACAAAAGCATTCTTGTATGGAAGCCTGATGGGTTAGCAGTCCACCACTTTTTCTGTTTGGAGTCACGATTCTGCTTTTTCATCTATCTTAACATATCTCAGTCTAGATCAGAAAAAAATATGCCTGTAACCAAAACCCTATCACTCTTCATCTCTGTCTTACATACAGAGTATTATAACTCATACTCCCCCACTTCCACATTCTATTTGCCCTCCTATAATGGAATTTTTCTTTCTCACATTTTAGTCCTACCTCTTCTTCTTTCTTAGTCTTTTATCTTTCCTCCTTCTTAATTCTGCCTACATCTCTCTACCACTGCAATTGTTACCCTCCTGGAATAGCTAGTTGTACAACTGAGGTAAGTCTCCCCATCTAAGAAGTTTACCCATAAACATAATGGCAAACAGATAAAAGAAATCAGTCATACTTGGACATAGACCTCTCAAGAAACATTGGGCTCTATCATCTTCTATTTTTATTAACCTTAGAGACAACAGAGAATGTCCTATAAATGGTTCAAACTCCCCACTGCCATTCAAGGTTCATTCAAAATGTGGTGTAATCACTCTGCTGAGAAAAATTCCTTTGAGATGCAAGCAGATTAACACCTCTACTTTTGTACTTTAGGTGTTCCACTGGAAACCAGTCTGGGCACTGGCCTTAGTAGTTTTCAATAGACTTTGGCATTTGGTTTGTTTGCTTACATTGTGCCTCCTCTTGGTGAGTCCTCACATGAACTCAGTTTGCAAATCTGAGAATGATCAAGTGTCAATCTCCTATGTCAGAACACTGGCCTAGCTTCCCTCCCTCATACCATTGCCTCTCCTAAGAACTTAGTTTTAAAATACCAGGGATAGCATTTGAGACCAGATTCAAGTCAATTACAGTATTTCAGGTCTGTAAAGGCAACAGTGGTATGATTACAAATACTTCATCTTGTATTTTTTAATGGCAATAACAATGCAAAGTCCCATGAAGAAGAGTTGAAAACAACAAAAGGACCAGTATTACAAGCTGCATAGCTACTTTGAGGGGGAGGGCCTCTTTTCTTTGACTGCTTGTTGCACATCCACAAACAAAAAGAGGCTATATCATTCCTAAATCGGCAGGTTTATTTAATTATGGCTTTAGGTGTAGGGTGCTCATCTGCCTAACACAAAAGAAACAAACAGGTGACACAGGAGAGCCGTGAAATTAACCTGTCCCTCAAGCATCTTCTATATGAGTAAGATTTTCAAGAGCAAGTTCTACTTATCTTCATTTCTGATTAGGAAAATGCTAAAACTCTTCATGGCTTAACAGAAAGGAGATTACACCAGCACTGCAGACTTGTTACTACACAAAATAGCAGGTGCTGAAGGGTTCAAGAACATCCAGACTCAGGTAAATGGGGCAGAAAGACCAAGAAAGGATGGATGAAGATGCAAGGAACAAAATGCAGTAAACAAGGAACTGAAGAATGCAAGTCATATATAACAATAAGAAGGAAGCTAAAAGTGTATATTCAGAGATACACTAAAGGAAGAGTAGAGAAAATGTATAGATTATAAATGACAACTCATAATGATTCACCCAGCTGTGAGAAATGAGCAGAAATCATAATTGGAGTCACATCCATATTCTTATTTCTGCATACAGAATTGCTTAAATCTGACCTATTATGCAGCTTTCCTGATCCTCATGCTGACATGCAAGAGGTGGTTTTAAGACTCATCTTAGGGATGAAAACAAGGAATTGAGTTTTATTCTGCAAAGCAGAAAAAATTAGCTCACTCCATTTCTATTAAGTGAAACAGTAGTGCATTTTTTCTTTCTAGCTCTGACTTGCATTACATCCTTCCAGCGTTATCCTCAAAGAGAGCCAGGAGAAAAAAAAACCTTGAAACTGACTCCCCATAGAATGAACAAATACAACCAAATCACCAGCATGGAAAATAACTGTCTGAGCCCTAGGTATCAAAGCTTACCCACAAATAGCTCATAGTTAATAATGCATATGGTTTAAAGTCAGTTAAAATAAGTGCCAGGTCACTTACCAGGCAGCAGTGAATTCGCAAGGCTTTGAAACAAAATTCTTCCTTTGCTTTTCTCTCTCTGAGGTACAAATAACTGAACTAAGATGCAGGTAAGTAAAGACTGGAGTAAAATGTGGTTAAGAGCTGGACAGTTCTTTAATCCTATAGTAGAACAGACAGGTGGTGCTGAAATGCAACAGTGGAACATGAAAGAGCCAGCTTTGGCTCTGAAAAGTTCTTGACATCATCGGGTCCTAAAGCACTACTATGCCTCAGAAACTGAAAGGGTTTTTCTTGGCTGAAAAAATCAGATGAAAATCAATAAACTAAGGATCTATCAACTTGGGCCAATTATCTTCAGTTCACTTTAATTTTTTCTTTTGAGACATTTTGTATTTGGCTGCCAGATTACGGCTTTAGCATGACCTACAATTTTCACAGTGCATATTCATACAGATGCTTCAGGGCTAGCATCCCTTCAGATGAATTCAGTTCCTCAGACTGCTGCAAATTGTGCACATTTTCAAGCCTTGGAAATGTACCAGGGTTCCCCAGCAAAGGCCATTAGGTTAAGGGCATTTGTAAAAGGAAGGAAAAAATTAATGAAAAAAAAGGCAGTATATAAAAACATATGGCCTTTCTCCAAAGCATCATACTTTGCTCTTCATGTTACCTTCTCTGCTCAATGAGCCAAAGGTTTAAACAAGCACTAAGTTTCTGCACTGAAAGTGCAGCCAACTGATTATTCACAGGAGCAATAAAGATTTTCACTCCCTCCTTCCCAGGATGCAGGAGAAAGGTGATTAAATTGCAACATGAATTATTTTCCCCTTGGCATGCTTCTGCCTGTCCAAATAAATCTTGTTTTTATGGGGATAGCTCGGATAATTATCATTATCTTCAGCCAATAACTTAACCTTATTACAGTTGTTTCTATATATTCAAATACTGCAAAAGGAAAATCTATTTTTATAGTAAGACATGTCAGGAAACACGAAAATAATTATTTTTAAATAATAATACATAATAATTATTATGATTATTCCAGGTAAGACTAATCTTCAATTTCTGCTTTTTCTCTTTAAAAAAAGTCACTTAATTTGCTGCTTGGAATTAAGAAAATAAACCTTACAATAAATGATAATGTTTTATATTTTGAGTGAGGGTTTTTCTCATGTTTTTACCAGAACTTCTTTTAATTTCACTTCCATTTGAGCACTAAAAGGAAATTGAAGTGAACTGTGGAAATTTGAAAGGTCATGGTTAGGGTCTTATAAAGAACCTCAGCCTCACAGAGACATGCCTGACGAAGTCTGACACTACATAAACTATGCAAAGACCTTTGAAATAACATCATTCAATATGATCCATTCACATAAAAGTACAACACCATTTTCCAGGTGAGCAGCAGCCATCCAGCTCCTGGTTTCTGCAGGGCGTGATAAAACATATACTGCTTAATAAATAATCCATTAATACACAGTACTACTTAATAACTCAAATACTGAACATCCATATTACTTCATAGACAATGAGCAGATCTCAAACTTTTGCACACTTTCAAGGTTGGAAAATTTTGTAGAAAACTTAAAGGTAAATTATTTCTGTCAAGGTTGGTCCTTCCTTGCATTCACTTACTTAGACAACTCCCCCTGCAAAACCTATGCCAAGACAATTTGAAAACACTGAACCAAGTCTTAGCTTATCTTTGCTAAGGAGCACAAACTCCCTTAGAATCCTGGAATTTTAAAGAAATCTAGAAATGTGAGGGTTTTTGCCCCACAAGTCTTACCATCATAAAGTTCAAGCATCACATTTGGTAAGCTTTTAAGACACTTAATTTTATGTTCTTGTTTCCTCTCCTACTCCAGTGACTTAAGCAAGTAAAAGATAGCATGTTCCTTTGCTTTGATAATCAACTGCATTACATCTTCAGAAACAAAAAAGCACTAGTCTTTTATTTCCTCTCATTAATGAAAAAGGTACATTAATGGCTACCATTAAACAATGTATATTGCTTTAAAACATGTTCACATCCTATTTGTCAAACCAGCAAACTTTCATATCACTTTAAAAAACAAAGTATTTACTTTAATAAAATATTTTAACATATAAATTGGTATTTTAATGCTCAGTGCTGCTTCTACTTTAGTCTTATGTATGTATTCTGGTTTTGTTAAAATATAATATTTATTTTTTGTAATCCATGACATCTTGTATTCTGAACAATAGCCTAGTTTGTTTTTTTTTCTATCAAGCTTCTGTATAAACATCAGAGTGATATATGACTGTTGTCCAAGAACAAAAGGTACCCAAACCTGCTTTTAATCTAAATGTTATATTCTATTAATTACTTCTTATCACAGATAGTCTGCAACCAGGCTCAAGCACAGTTTAAACATACCATTTAACATCTGCATGGCCTAGAACCTTAAATCCCTATAAACAAAATTCTTTCAATAAGTCTTTGGATACATTGGCATGTAAAGACAGAAAACTGTGAAGATCATGAAGAAAAACCAACCCAGAAGACTGTGATGAATGGTTTGGGCTTTTTCCTATGTCTTCAAGCTATTGGAGACCTCGTATTTTACATCTGTCAGTATGGGACCTTTCCTGGAATTGTGGGTAGAAATTTACATGGACTGCCAGAAGAGGCTCACACTTGTTGCTGATGTGATCTGTTCCCTCTAAAATGGATTCACTTTAGCAAGCATCATTCTGAAAATTGTGTGTTAGAGTATTCTGTGAAGAACTAGAAATAACATAGACACCTGGGCTGAAATTTACTATTCTGTGCCTATTTTGCTTTATTGCATAATGCAGAAATTCCCATTCTGAGCTTAAAAAAAGGACAGCTTTAATAAAATTGAGTTGTATTTACAAAAGCATCAGTATCTCACCTACAATGTCTATACATTTCACTCTCATTTAAAGCACTGAGTGCATACACAGAAATAGTTAAGGGTTAATACATGTTTTTAAAACTAATTCTGGATATTCATATGAAAGAGATTTAATTACATACAAAACCTAGCTTAACTCACATGACAGAAGCAAGAAGTGAAAAGACAAAGGAACAATGCCTATTTAAAAATTTACCCACCGCAATCTGCCACTACATAAAATTGCCTGTGGTGATGGATTTTTGTTAAGCTGTTTTGGAGATGTGTATCTCATTGGTTCATCCCTGCCTCCCCCGCACCAATAAATCAGGTACCGTCCAATGGTATCTCCTTCTTTGTCCACCTCTCCTGCCCCTGCCCTATCTCTGGAAGCTTAGGTCAGCTGTCCATCTTATCCCTGACCCTGCCTTAGGTTATAGAAAAACACCTGTCAGTCTGTCCTGGGGTCAATCTTCTACTCATCTCATGCCCCTCCACCCCTAGTTTAAAAGTGAGCGCGGGCTTTGTCTCATCCTCTTTTTTGATCTCCCCATCTTGGGGAACAAAGGTCTCTGAGAAATCACGTGGAAAAGAGCCTTCTCTAGTCCTTGCTATGAAGCCTAGACACTGCAACGCCTATTTGCCATAGAAGGACAGCCTTGTTTTGCACCATTATCTGAGACTGCTGGCAGAATTTGGGAATGGCCCCTGGCACAGCCAGGAATCAGAGCTAGCTGGGGATCTTCCAGCTTGTGTCAACTGCCCACTACATAAATCCCATTTACCATAAAAAATACGTATCCTTCTTGTATTTTCTTGTTCTGTAAAAGTGAGAATTGCTTTTTTCATTAAGACTGAGAATGCAGTTCTGCTCAAATATACTAGTTAAGTGGCACTTAATATGCAATTGCATTTTAACATGGATTGATGTTATTGTAGGATAGAGGGTAAACAAGATACACTTGCTCAGTCTTCTTACATCATGTAATTCTGTTTTCATCCACAAGGATTATAAATGCTTTTCATAGTAAAAAGGTGATAGACTGCAACTACTAAATGAACCATAAATCAGGTATATAATTTTCTAGGGACATGTTCTGAGGTCTCAGACTTTAAAGTTAGCAGTGGAATCCTACTACAAACCTTGATAATGTTCAAGATATGGTCTGATGCTGCCAGGTGGGTCCATCTTAATCGACAATATTTTGCTTAAATGTCAACTTCAGTTAGATTCTGAAAGTACTTAAAAATGATAATGACATACTTCAGTATTTCACAGGATCTACCTCAATTTGAATCCAGACCCAGCTAAATCTCTGTTTATATCTAAACACTTATTTAAACACAGTCCTCAATCAACTTGGAGTGTCAACAACAGAAACATTTAAAGTAGTCATTCTAAACATCTTTGGTCATGGAGGTGCCAGGAAGAAAAACAGTCCCGTTTCTACAGAAAAGTGCATGAAAAGGAAAAATTTGGGTCTTGTATTACTATTTTTCTTTTTATTTTCAGCATTCTCATTGTGTTATCTTTACTTCATACTTTGAAACCACCAAGTTTTACCACTGTCTTGGGCTGCAATGCAAAATGGAACCAAAAGTGTATATTCTATTGCCATCTGTTGAAACCGGTTGGGGAAGTATTTTCTTTATCTCTTCTATGATCCATTCCTCATAACTCCAGGGATGATGGGGCAGGTGTCTTCTGTTAATGGGCCAGCTGTTAAAACCAGGTGGGGCATTGTTCTTCATCTCTTCCAGCACCTATCCACTGTCCAGGGAGATATCTGCTGTTAATGGGTCATTGAGGCTCACTGCATGACTGATAACATTACATCGCCCCATTGTGAGATGCTTCACCCAGGGGGAGGAGCTAACCATTCCTACCTGGATAAAACCTGAGATTCAGAACACCAGGATAGCCTATTTCCACTGGATTGCCAGAATAAGACTGGACCTATCTCACCAGAACTGGACCTTCAGAGAAAACGACACCCTTCTACAAGATCATCTCTGCTCCAACAGAATCACATCTGTCACTCTAGGAGGGCTTATTTGGACTGCTACCAACATCCTGGCAGGGTGTCAGGTTGTATTCTGACTCTGTCAGTCTTTTCTTTTTGGTTGTTTGCTTTTTTGTACTACTTCATTTTTATTTTTAATATTTCTAGTAAAGAACTGTTATTCCTATTTCCATATCTTTGCCTGAAAACCCCTTAATTTCCAAATTATAATAGTGCGGAGGGAGGGGGTTTACATTCTGCATTCCAAGGCAGGTTCCAGCTTTCCCTAGCAGACACCCGTCTTTCCAAACTGAGACAACCACTCAGACTGCTCTCTCAAAAACAGCACATAGAGTGTGAATGTTTTGGGTTCAATCATATATATTTGGCAGTGCTGGATTACTACCAGATTTCTTGACCCATTCCCATTCCTAGCAAGTTAGCATAAAACAGTATTGTGAGCAACAATCTACCATACCTACTATTTCTGTCAGTTTTATAAGGCCCAAAGCTATCTTAGATAATCTGTGTTAGTACAAGGCAGAGTTTCTTCCCCCACTGACAACATACTGTTGGTTCTTACTGATTTCTACGTAATCTCTTGATACGCAAATTTTTTCTTAATGGAATCAAACACATTCGTCCTGCAAAACATTTCAGCTTCTTTGGGAGAATACGGACATTTGTCATTGATTTTTGGTAAATATGGGGCAGCCCATGTGACATATGAAGACATAGTGCATTGGAGAGCAGAACACAGCATGTTTCTTTCAGCTAGTCAAACTTAAAAGAACAGTCATATCCTCTGATGGTCATCTCCTTTATGAAGAATATTCCATCAATAGTTGAGTATTTTCAGTTATTTTATAAGAAACACATTAGCCACTGACACCAAGGACTCATTAGGAAGCAAAAGGCAAACAGGCTTAGCCTCATATGTGAGGTGGTATTTGGGATACTCTTATGCTATTTGCAATGTCAGAACTGAATGAAAGAGAAATACATAACATCATGCTTTTGGCACAAACTATCTCATCTGTAATCTTGGTCACCAGCTGAAAGCTCAACCAGCCACTTGCCAGCTACCCTACTGACAAAGGTAGAAAATAAGAAGAAAAAATCTCACAAGTTAAAATACAGAAAGGGAGGTTACCTAATAGATACCATTACAGGCAAGAGACTCAATTTGGGGCAAATTAAAACAATTTCTTGCCAATTAAAATAGATTAAAACAGTGAGAATTTTCTGTCACTTCCTTCACCTGCTTCCTTGCTGAAAGACCAGCTTCCTGACCAGATACTTCCTCCTCCCTCACTAAATGGTGTTACAGACCTGTCACTTTCTGCTACCACTTTTTGACAACTGGAGTGATTATTGTAGAGAGGGTTTGGGTCCCTGCCATAGCCATGGTGTCCCCAAGTGCAGAGGCCCTCCTTCCTTTGCTGTGATGGAGCTGAAATAGGCTCAAGAGTCTCTAAGCACTAAGAAATGGATGGGTCTGATCGGGGTAGGCAAAGCAATCCTCTGTCAGATGCTGTACCAACTCAGTGGGATTACATGTTCTGCCATAAAATCCCAGGCCTTGGAAGGTGATAGCTGCCCTAGGCATCTGCCAAAATCTTCACCCACACCCTGCTGCCCAGGAATTGACCACATCAGGTCACATTTCTCTGTCACTTGCCAACAAGTTGTTTACTCTTGCACTTGGATGCAATTAAGTTCCACCAATCCAGCAATATCAGATAATAGGACTAAACAGCTTACAGTGATAATGCCTTGTCAATATTTTAGAAAGCATGAATTTAAATGCCAAAAGTATTATTAATATTAGCTTTTGAAGGGGGAGCAGTCAGAAAAAGTTTCACCGCGGTATGCAGTCTGAAAGCTCTGTCATCCTATGAAATGAGTTTTATTAGATACATAAAAAGAACAGACTTGCCCTTCATAATGGCCTGACAGCAGAAAATCCAACCATACCTTCACTGCTATATTTTCAGGAGAGATCACTCTACCGACACTTAAAATTTTTAATTCTACAGCAGCCTATACAACAACAATAATGGAGACTGTAAAGCATCAGAAAGGCTACAGAAGTAAATCAGTACCTAGTCCTTTAAAAAGGACTGCACTGAAAATCAGCATGTGCACTAATATAACCCTTCCTTTGTAAAGTTCCTGATACTCTTACACAAACCATTGAGTGTAGGAGTTTGAGAACAAATCGTGAAAGAACATTTTAATTTCCAACTATTTATCTAAAAATTTCTCTTCTCCAATAACCTCAGAGCATCTCTTAAAACTGGTTGTTTTATTTGGTTTTCATTTGCTTTGCATTACCCATATAGATGCTGATAAGTCAGTTACATGCCTTTTCTTGATCCTTGATCCCAGAGGATATATAGGAGAATCATCAATCTTGCAAGATTCCCACAAAATCTAATTGGTGCTTATTAATATAAAACCCAATGTCCTGCATAAACATGATTGGACACATGAGGTTGAGCATCTTCCTACATAATCTCTTCACATCAAAACTAATTTCTGCTAAAAGAGCTACCACCTGAACTCCCCTAAGAGCACAGTTAAATTTTTAGCATAATTTTTGCCTTTGCTTACTCCAATTATACTCTAATATTTCTTTTTATAAAAAAAGCCATGACCAAGTTTTGCCTTCTTTCCCTTTCATTATCAGTCCCTTTTAAAATTCATCATCATTATTTCATAGTTTAATACATGTTCTCACTGATTTGCTGCTACATTTCAACATATTGATTTCAGAATATCTGCCATTCTGCCTCAGGCAGGATGGTAACCTCATCCATTGTATTGTCTTAATTCCAGATTCAGAGAGAGGAATTCCCTTCTCGATAAAATAACAAACTCCCACTTCCAGTAGTAAAGGAGACTGAACTCCAGATTAAACAGAAGTCAAATTTAGTTCCCAGCTCTTTCTGATAGCATGAATTTAGTTAAGCTAAGCTGTTCCTGTCTACTTTGATAAATAACAGTATTGAAGACATAGCAGGAAGAGGATTATTTAGCGAGGTGTTCCTTTGCAAAGGCTTCCTCTTTACAGTGAGTCAGAGCAGAGTATGAGGTTGGTAAAATGTGGCTGATAATAAACCTGTGGGTAAACTAAAGGCTTTGTTTAGCTTATAATTGAAAAAAAAACAAAAACAAAAAACCAAAAACCAACAAATAAACACCAAAGTTGATTTCACATTCACTCCCACTTCCCTCAATTAAAAGAATGTTCTTAAAAGACTCTTAGTTTTTTGCTAAGCTGGGTACTTGAATAAAAAAGACTAAATAGCACATCAAAGTAACGTTAATGTGTGCTTTGGTTCCTGTTTGTATATAGATGACCAAATTCATAGCACTGCAGTTCCACTGCAACTTACTTATTCAGAAGTTTGCTAATTTGCCATTTTTTAAAATCACTTAATTAGGACAATTCAAAGAAAATTTCTTTTCGTTTAATTCTGCAAGCACATAAGAACACGTGCAAGCCCTGTAGAACTTTTTATTTCAACCAGCTGTTGTGCACAATCTGGACTACGCAAAGCAATAGCCAGCCTGTTTTACAATTGACAGAACCCACTCAGCCCTAAAAAGGAGTCTCTCATACTCAATTACCAGCATGAAAGAAGGGTATGTGAAAATCTACCTGGAACTGTGGATAAAGTATGTGATAAAACTAAAATTACCATATTTCAGTGAACTACTACAAAGATAAACTTCAGTAGAGCAAACAACCTTTCTCATTTTGAGCCTTTTTCTGTCCAACACAGATCTCACTGTTTCTCTGGAGAAATAAAAACCCACATACATACTCATTTAGCCATCAGCAAATTTGATGTTTTAAAAACCAAACCAGCATAATATCAGTGCCCCAGTTTCAACAACACAGATGACAGTAAAATGTACAATTGAGAAGGCAAGGTTGTAATCATAAGACTGGAAAAAAGTTCCAGTAATCAAAAATACTTAGTAATTGGAGTTTCAAATTATGAGGGGTCATCCTTAGTTAAGCACAAAATTTTATCACATGCCACATATCACATGCTGAAACCAGAATTCTCCTCTCTCTACTTCAGATCTAAAAATTTGTCCATGAAACATTCCTCTAGAGTGTGGAAATGCAGAAAAACAGTAATATAATATAAGAGAGTTAGTAATTAACATTTAGTTCAACAAACACAATCACCACTGATCTAGCTGGCATAAATCTTCATACCTCCTTCCTGAGAATCTGCTCTACCATCTTGCCACTTCTTTTCATTCTTTGACAATTCAAATGGAAATTACTGGTAGCCTAAGCTGCACAGTTCTGAAATCAAAGGCCTGCCTGCAGGAGGAGAGGGAGAGGAAAGGCAGAGAAAGCCCACTCAGAGCCTTACCTTCCAATTAGCAGGAACTCCCCAAGCACCCCCAGGCGGCGCATGGCGATGAGGATGCCCCTCACCGTCATTCCCTCGCAGAAGCAAACCACCACTCGAGCCTTGGGCAGCCTCTCCCGCAGCTTGCGGAGCAGGCGATCAAAGCTCTTCTCGCCGGCATTGCTGTAGATCTTGTCAGAGTGAGCAATGCAGAGACCCTCCTGGGCAGCCAACTCTTTGAAGGCTTCCATTCCACTTTCCCCGTAATTTCCTGTGACAAAAAAGAATTATATCATTCATTTAACCAATTGAATTGAATTGTAATGGGAAAGTGTTAGTTTCCCCCCCTAAAATCAAGCAGCATTAGCAGAAGGAAGAGCAAAAGAGATCCATCAAAGTGAACAAGCTCAGAGTTCAGTGGAGCCACAGGATATCCATGTATCAGCAGGTCTTAACAGAACTGGACACTGCAAGTTTCTTCTCTTACAGTGACTTAACAATGGATAGTAAAGGGAATATTAAACAAGGTAGAAAAGGGGACAGATCAGACGGTAAGAGTGAAGTTTTATTAATATTTCTATGGCAAAACTCACAGCTGAGCTAATTTAGCAAAACAGTAATAGGAAAGAGAATAAAAGTATTTAATTCCAAGCTGTCTGTATCACATGCAGTCCATGTTCACAAAAGTGAATGAAAAATGGATGCAAATTTAACACACACTGATCTGGTAACATTTTCAAAGTCTCACTAATTTGACCAAGCAGTGTCCATGACAGCTAAAATGTAGGCTTGATGATGTCTCTTAGAATAAGAAACTTTCTAACTGAAAGATCTCAGCAATAACCCTTTCCAAGACAGGAATACTTCAACTGTGTGGTGCAAACTATATATAAAAATTGATTCTCAAATTCACTTCTATTTATACATTCAGCAATCTGAAACAACTATTCTACAAAACTCAGACTGCCTTTTTCTATGGAAACAGGTGAAACCCCAAGTTTTCTTTGGATATTTTATGCTTGACATGAGCACAGGACTTATGATGAACATCCACCATGTACGAGGAACAGCTGGACTGAAAAACCAGTACCTATTAACAGTAACAAGAAATGGCTCAAAAAGAGAATTTTTAATTTGATGCTACCCATATCGTTTCCTTAATTTAATGAGGGAGTAAAATCAGATATGCTGATCACTTCTAGACCCAGACCTTTTCAAGCAAGGGATGATTGAAGAGGTTCCACTTCTCTTTTTCCAACAATTGTTTGAAACAGCAAGTTGCAAAGAGGAAGACTTCTGAATCTGCCTGAATTTCTTCACACAAAAAAATTAAAACTCCTCAAAAGTATAGCCATCAGAAAGAAAATGCAGCAAGATACAGTTCAGGCATTCTGTATAAACCCAGGAGAAATAAGTGCGTTTTTCCAAAAACATGGATAATTTGCCACAGATCAACACTATGCTGACAAACTATGACATTCATTGTCATACCGAGTTGCAGACAAACCTGACAGGTCTAGTGTCAAACACAAAACTCAAGTTCCCCAGCCCTTTGCACTGAACTGCCCTAGTTTCTCATAAATTTGAAGAGCAGCAGAATGGCCTCTTTTCTAGCCTGTGACTCGACAACATATTCAGCAATCAGGTCAATTCTGTTTTTTTTTTCTGTGAGCCAGACGTACTCCAGAGCAGCAGTCCTGCATTACTGTGGGGAGGAGAGGAAGATCTGTGCCTGGTGGGAACTCACCTCCTGAGCCCACCCTGTAGGCTCAGTACTGCAGCCCCATCCCACAACCCTGTACTGGGGTGAACTCTGTGGCCTTATCATAGGCTGGAAGTGACACAGATGGAGGCTTTTCCAGGTGTTTATAGGCCAGCGCCTGCAGTCACCAAGGGACTTACTCCAAGGCAGTACAGTTTCAGCTGTACTGCTTTGATGACTAGCCTCAGGTCCCAGACTGAGGCAGAAAACCTCACCCCTGACTTCCATTAGCAAGAACTTTATGCTTCAGAAGGATTTATTCCCCAATTTCACATGGAACTTTGTTCAACAGAGACTTTGAAAACAGTAGGATTATTCTTAAAATCTTAGTTAAGGAGGGACAGGAGACTAAACTGCATCCTATTAGATGTTTAGGCAATGCATATTGAAAAAAAAGAATATAGTAGGTTTCTTACCCAAACTTTAAGGAAGGGTTTTGTCATACATCAGTAATTCTGCTGTAGTTCAAGTTAATGATTGCAAGAAATGAAAAATTAAATCCATTTGGAATGATTTTTCTCAGCTCTAATTTTGATGAAATAACAATTATCTCAAACACAGTCAAACCCGTACTAACAGTACAACAGCCTACCAAAACATATGCTAAGAGAAAGATTGGTGTCTATAAATTCACTAAGTGTGACAGAGAGTCTAGAAGAAAAAACCTAATTAAAATCAAGAACAACATGAACACAAGATGGAATAGGCAAAAAACAAGGCAGGAAACCTGCAGCTCAAAATGAAAGATTTCCAGTCCTTAATTGAAAGTAGCATAACAGCTGTCCAGTGGCAGCACAAAGAAGTCTGATGTTTGGCTGAGCTTGCTCAGCTCACAGGAGCGATATGTAAAGTAGGTTCTGCAACAGCCAGAGATGACACTTGGTGACCCAGGAGGTTCTCTTAAAGTCTGTTTGCCATGCTCCCAGAGCAAGACAACATGCTGCACATCTTTCCCCTCCAGGGAAAAGGATCAGGGAGAAAAAGAACATGTGGGATATGTTACATAGATTGTTCAATGCACTCAGCTGCCGAGGTATGGACAATGTCGGGGCATATATAGAATGGAAAACATCAATTAATTCTGTGCAATAGCCAAGAACACAGCCATCTGTACTAGCTTGGTGGGTACATTCATTTCAATCCACACTCAGACAACAGCTGAGAGGGTAAACACTTAATGAAAGAAATCTCTGTGTGATTGTAGTCAGTGAAGAGTTACATCAGGGCTCTAGGCTAAGACCTTTTTTCCTTTAAAAGAGACATTGAATAAAAGATCTAATCTTATCATAAACTGGTTTTTGTTATCAGGATCAGCTGTGAAAGGCAAAATAATTTTATTATTGTGATTTATCTTTCTGACCTCTACCCAAAACTACGTGAGCCAGTAACATACTATGAGCCCCACAATACCTTGCTGGTTTTTAACTTTCTTTAAGGTCTGTTCAACTTGTGCCCTATTCAAAAAAACACATATTTGCTTTATATGCTTCATTCAGAGTCTGTACAGCAGTATAAAGGTAAATTTTAAACCTATCATTACTGCAATTTTACCAAGAAAATTTTCATAACACTTTTCTCTCAGTTCCAAAGGAAGCTTTGCTTCACCACTGCGGAAATTCTAGGTAAGACCATTTCTGAAAGGGACTTGGATATCTAAAGATGTTGCTGAGAGTTACATATAGTAGTAATAATTCTCACTCATTGCATTCCACACATTAAATATCTTAACAAAAACATTAAGATGCTGTAGTAAAAATCAGAGATTTTATCTTGATCAACAGAAGACATACAAAAGAAGAAACTAACAAAAATTCAGCTTCAGAAATTGCTCCTGTGAGCCAGTAAGTATTACATTTGTGCCACAGCTATATTGAAACTAGCACTGCTTGGTTGTATTAACACTTGAGTAGTGTGGGGAGCAGAACCCATGAGCTCCATCTAAAAGGTTTATGTTCTTTTTTTTATTACAGCTGTTTGGCAAATTTGTCCCCATTCTCTTTATCAAGAGAACCATGGTTTTCATTTATGAAATGGAGCAGAAACAGCTCAGCAGTGAGGCGCTTATGAGAATCCTGGAGATTGTTTTCTTAAGGGATACATAGAATGTCTGTGTGGATCTTCCCAAGCCATATAACAGTGTGTTGTGTTTTCGGGGGGTTTAAAAACAAAACAATGTGTCCCACATAATCTCTGTCTTTGAATTAAATCAGCCATTGATTTATGTGTGCAATAAAATAAGGAAATATGAATCATTCATATTTGAGCTGAACAGAACATTTTTTTGAAATATAGGCTAATCATTGTTAAAAAAAAAAATCTTAAAGACCATAATTCTGAAAACAAAGACAGATACTGTTCTTTCTTGCTCTGCTTTCAGTGTCAATAGGAAATACCAACTACTTTTCTAAGACCATTTAGAGAAACACTTACAAAACCGACAAAACCCACAGCTGAGAACTCTGCCTGGAACAATGTTCCAATGCACTTAAAATGAGAAAAGGTAGGGAACAAGAGTTACTTCTTCCACCTGAGCCATGAGTAATCTCTTCAGGTGAGGTCACCTGTTGCTCACCACTAGGGGTTTATTTGCTGCATTCATTCCTCTAAACCATGGCAACCACAACCTGGATCGAAAGTGAACACACAAAACCTCCCATACACCCTGCAAGTACACAACAAAGATAATGCACCAAATAAGACAACCACAAACTCCAATTTCACTGCAGGGTACTACAGAGGCAAGTCTTATTGCAAGGAAATTCCCCTTTTCAAATTAACAAGAGAGAAACTATTTTTTGTCCTCTTCTTTCCTCTCTCAATGTTATGATCTGTTTTCTTCACCTCTCCCAAGCTTGTAAATACATTGCTGGAGGTATAAAGTCTGTTTCATTGCTCAGTACTGATTCACTGCAAGACCTCTCTTTTATTCAGCTAATTAACTACTTTTTGGCAGAGAAAGTGAGATGAGAACAAGACGGCTGCATGACATACCAGCAAGTAATAACTTTTTAAAAATCTTCTCTACTGCAAAGACAAATTACTTGGGAAGAGCAGAGCAAGGACATGATCTGATTGCCAAGTTAGTTCCTGACATATTGCAATAAGTAATGTGTAAAAACTAAATATAGTATCAAATAAGACAGTAACTTTACAGTTGTCAAATACAAGTCTGAGAAGACAGGAAAGTTTGGGAACCACTGAACACAAAAAAAAAAAAAAGGCAGAAAGAGCATTAGTTTTCTCTCCTATAATATGGTATGCCTCCCTATGCCACAGGAGCATCTTTGAGTAAACAAGAATGCAAATTGAGTTCTCCACTTTTAATGTATTTATTAAGAGTACTATATTAAATAATTGTGTGTATACTTAGTTGATAACAAACTAAAAAAATTCATCCATGAGATTTAAGCTAGTATGTTAGTAATAAGTTGGTAACACATACAGAATCAGCTAACAAATGTGAAATGACAAGCAGTCACTTTCTAAACTGTAATAATTCAACAACACACATCCTTTAATTGGGAGAGCTACAAATAAAATTCTAAGTCCATATTTATTTCCTGAAGGTACCAGGCTGAAAAAAACCCAGAAAAGTTGTAAAAATGAATCTGCCAGTGTATGTTGTTGTGGTCTATACCAAAACATAAACGTTCATAAAAAACAGCCCTGCTGGCACACAGCTTCCAGGGCTATTGAACTGACAGCATGCAGCCTCTGCCAGGCTTCCTTGTCACTGGGAAAAGGGCAACGATCCAACACTTCCATGTTTCCCCAGAATATCTTTTTGAAAGCTATCCCACTGATGTCAGGACATCATTTTACATTTTACCATTTATAAGTTATTCCAAATAGGATTTGTTTTTTTCTTTTTTAGTGAGCTCTATACCTAATGTTGGCTTTGCTACCTGAAGCCCTTTACCACACCATTTGTTTTCAGATAGAAAATTACATTGAGAAAGCTTCTTTTGTTTAGTAAATCTCACTTCAGGTGTTTTTAAGGGACAACTTCAAAGCAGGGGAGTTAGTCTATGAGACAACTAACCCTAAAGTACTGGCTACTTTAAGTAGAATTCTGCATGGATGTGGGCTCTGATTTTCCTACCAGTCAGGACAAAACATCAGAGAAAGCATTCAAATTGTAAACTACACTTGACCTAAAATCTCAGACTGCAAAGCTTAAAATGAAAACTTTTACCACTTATTTAATTCTAAATGAAATAAGGTTTACAGAGGAAAGAACAACCCAAAACCTGCTTTAAAAAGAATGCTGAAGTGGCTATTTCAATTTCTCCAAGTACAGTGGCTTTGAAGAGAGAAACAAGTCCTGCAAACATCGGCCCCTAAGGAAGTTTAATACAGTTTGAACATCACTGCTACTCACTAGATGTTTTCTCTCCTCCTGAAGACCAGCTGGACTGGTTACTGCCTCCTGTTGCTTAGATCGGGGTCCAGCTACCCCCCTCCTCAGTTCTAAAGTTGCTTTTAGCAACAGTGACCACACATCGGTATCAAAGTCCTCCTTGCCACCATCACCTTGACTTCCAGACCAACCTCTGGTTCTCTGGAAGTCAGTGTTTCCCTTACATTTCCCTAGCTGTTCATCTCTGACATTGTCAAAAGGACTTTGTATTGGATGGAGACCTTACCATCCTTCAGCTGTGGAGAAGAAAACTCATTATTAGAAATTGAAACTACACTGCAAGCACTCCATCTTCATTTAAGCTGAGGAAAGTTTTCTGGATTCATCAGGGATTTCCAAGCAACTGCACTCTAGCCTTACAAAGGCCAGAAGGATATGTTAAATGAATGAACTGAGTCATCTTTAGCACACTACAAATCTCAGCCATCTGTGCTTACAGCCTGTTTTCTTCAGGCCCTTCTAGAAATGCAGAAAGTGAGCTGTTAAGGCCAGACTAGTCTTTTTTTTTCATTTTCTAGTGTTAACCAAAATTGAGTACAAGGGAATTTTTTTCTAAAAAGTTGAAATACTGAATTAGATGACTGTATCATCCATTAAAGAGTACATTATGCTTAACATTATTAGAGAAATGAGATTATATTTCAAATAAGAAAACTCTCATAATTTTATGAAATGCTAGGTTACTTCTTGTCATTAATTACAAAGTAGGTACAAAATACCTCACCACAGTGATGTGTTACCTCAGTAAAGACACAGAAAAAGGTAAAATTCTACCACTTAGTAAAGTGGTTCTATTTAAGCCTCCATCCTCAAAGCAGCAGGTGCAATATCTTGAACAACTAATTGATATTCTTGTCAGAAATGCAGCCACAGGTGAAGTCAGTCTGAAGTAATGAGACTGCAAATGCTAAATGGCACTTCCCTAATAAGACAAATGCCAAAATGTGGTATCTTGCCATTTTTTCCCTAATTGTATTCAAAGCATACACCTAGTGATTATTTATTATGTATCTATCAAGAAGTTTGAGAGGTTTATATTCTAATGAAGCTATTTCAGCTCCAAACCTAGCTGACACACAGTACTTGTAACAAATTTGCTTGCTGAACTTCATGTTCCTATTCATGACTTATCAGCAAAGGGTTCCCAGTTTTCTTCAGAAAATATTAAAATTAATCTAGTGAGAATAAAGACTTATTTATGTTATTTTAGAAATAACTGTGGTTTAATTTAAATGTGTTTAAGAAAAACAGTGACTGCCTTGGTTTACACGTCCATTCAAGGTTTTGATGAAAATGAACATAATTTCATAATATTACGTGAAATAAATTCAAAACAAAAAACAAATTCAAATCCTGAGTTTGAAAGGTTCTCAAAATAAATAAAATAAAAAATAATTTTAAAAAAAGTTCTCAGAAATGAAGTTGAGGAGAGATACTCATACTAGCATTTCCAACTCAGTTTATAACTGCAAGGATTGACACAATATAAATGAGTTACACAGTATTAAAAGTCATGTCTGCTGCTGAATGGAGAAGCATTTGAAATACCTTTTCCCAAAGGCTACAGTAGTATCTCCATATGAAAAAATGATTTAATGTTGGGAACACAGGCAGAGCTAGTACAGGAAATTAATGTAAAAGCTGAATTACCACAAGTAAAGAACAAATCAGCAGTTTACTTTACACAGCTCCCACAGAGGTAATATAAAAGAATGAACTCTGGAAGGGACGTCTTGAGAGCTACAAAAAAGTGGCCTGATGCAAGTAGGAGAAAGTGATAAGCCTGAACATGTGAGACAGTGAGATACTGCAGGCAGGTCTGCACTTCTGCAGCTTTGCGAGGCTGCACCCCAGGGATGGCACCTGGGACAGGCTGAGTCCTCCTGTACCCCACCCATGTCCACATTCAGGAATGCTCCCAGGTCACTTCCTGTGCTCCTGGACCTAAGGGGGAGGCCTGAGGATTGGCAGGAGGCCCTTGCAGCATCCCCAATGCAGCACTTACAGCATCGTGCATCCTGGAGGGGATGAGGGCAGTGCTGCTACACAGACAGGTAAAATCTCTCATTGGGGGGAAAACAGAAGGACTTTTTGCTGGGCTAAGAAATAGAAAAAAAGACAAATCATGGAGAAAGATGAAAAGAATGGGTTTTTTTCCCAAACACTGCAGACGTTGAAGTTTTGCCTCCTCTATGGCCAGGGTTTACAGATAGATCTGAGGAATGGCTTCTGGGTACTTACAAGTTGCACTGCCATGCAGGAGGTCCCAGCTGCCTTCCATTCCCAGCTCAAAACAACCTGAACCCCAGCATGTCATTCCATCATGGCTTCAGCTGCTCTGTCTCCACATAAATGTTCCTGGTAAAATGCACTGAGGGCAAGGAGTGGCCCTCTGCCAGAGGCCCACAAAAAGCCACAGGCCCCTGCATGTACCAGGGAAGCTGGACAAGCCCTGCTTGCTCCCACCACCTTGTCTTTTCCCAAATTGTCCCTGTGAGGGCCAAAGCCCTCAGAGAAACTCAGCACCAGCAAAGTGGCCGAGGGTAGATGGCACAGGTGCCGTGCCCCGGGCCGGGGCAGAGCCGGCAGAGCAGCCATGCTGGCCCGGAGGGGGCTGCCCTCAGCCTGGCAGATCCACCCCAGGTCCCAGGGCAGGCTGATGGCAGGGCAGGCTCCTCCGCCACACCCTGTCCCGGGCACTGCAGGGAACACAGGATGGGAAGGAGAAGGAGAGCAAGGGGGGCAGTGACCACAGATGGAGCAGAGGCAGGTGAGACATGGAGGAGAGAGGCCGAGGCTGTGCATGCACTGAGCGCATCCAAAAGCAGCAGCTTCTGAGGGCAAGGCAGCCGTGCTGGCACAGCTGGCTGAGCACAGGCTCTCCAGGAACGCTGCATCACCTGCTGCCAAAGCAGGCTGTGAGGGCGCAGACTCCGAGGCAGATTTAGGGGGCCTGCTGGCCTCAGCTTTGGCACCCCATTGACAGTGAAGAAGCAAAGCTTTTGGTCTTTTCAGTGGCCAAAGGGCAGATTGACATGGCTGGCTCCGATCTCACATCTCACAGCCAGGAGAAATACATCTGCAGCTGTGCAGATGTGATCTTCTTGGCAAAAACATTATGGGCCATTCTGTGTGGTTGCTCCGGCACTGGGAAACAGCACAGCCTCCTGTGTGCCAAGAGTTTTGACGAAGGTATTCCTCAAGGAGTGATTTTCAATGTGTTCAATATTTCTGCTGTGACTGAACCAATAAATGATTGACACAGATGCCTCTTGATCTTATGACAACATGTGTGGTGGGTCTGATCTGCACACTCTCCAGCAATAGATCTATTTTTGAAAAAGAAGAACATAGCAGATGTACTACTGGGGGTATCAGAAAATCCATTGCTAAAGCTCTGACTGGGCACCATAGGGGGCTCTCTCATAAGAGACTTAAAAACCGTTATGGCCTTAAACTCTATTAGGATCACCAAAGGACTCTGGCAAACAGTATTAAGAGGCTGCTGCCATCAAAATCCACCCTCTCATCATCACTGTCACCACCATCCCACCCCAAATATGGCTCCTGGCTTTGGGGAATTTGGATTGTGAGCTCATCTGATGGGAAGTCGAGATAAAATAAAGGTGGCACTATTGTTCAATTATCTCTGGTCTAAGGAGAAGTAAACAAGGCTGAAGGAGAAGAATGTATTCACAAGGAAAGCTAAACCCAGCCGCTGTGCTGGAAAACAGCCCTGGCTAGGTTTGGGGCAAAGTCCACAGACTCATTTGCTGAGGCCCGGTTTGCACACTCTCCCTGCCAGCCAAGGGTAGGAGAAAAGTTTTTGTGTGTATGATGGCAAAACCTCTGGTACAGAGGGGTTAAACACCCATCACCAGAGGCTATAAGCCAGATAAGAAGCAGACCCTGAGAGAGCCTTCCCACACACATAGTGGCTCTGTTGTAAACCTCCAACCACTGGGAATGTCACGTTCACACAGGACATTCACATGAGAGGCAAGTGTTTTGTTTTAGAAAGTCATAAACCATCAACGACACCAGAAGTGTTCTCCAGACTCATTCCTAAGGCCTTCCCCAGATTCAGAGTGTGTTGCAAAAGACCGTGTAAAACTCCCCAGTGCAGAGGAGGTGCTTGGCATGTTCCCACAGATACCTGAATGTACTGTGTGTTTTGTGGGACCCCCACCACCAAGAGGACCAGAAGAAGAGGACAAATGGGACACTGCTGTATCTACAAGGGTGCTAAATATTTTTCTACTTAATCTTCTATCTGTCTCTCTTTCTCTTCCCCACTTTCCTTCTGCTTTTCCTATTTCTTTCTCTGTCTCTCTGATCCAAAAGCGCAAGACACTACAAATTCCATTCTGGCACTGTATAACCTGACATCACTAACGTGCCTCTGGTATGAAACAATCTAATGTTCTGTGACAAGATATAAGCAACAAGTGAGGAGACACTGAATCTTTCAGATATATAGAATGTTTTCAGGCCAAATATCATCAACTTCTCCTGTCTAATCCAAATATAAATGAGTGAATTGCTGCTGATATGAATGATAGGAAAGCACATGTGAGAGATAAAAAAAATAAACAATTCTCCTATTTCTATTTTATTGGACACTTTATAATTTCTTTCTTTGTTCCTTTCTTTTCTTTTTTTCTGAAAAAAAAAAGAAGTTCACTTTCTCTTCAAATTAAAGTAATTACCACTAATCTTCAATAATACAAATTGTTATTAAGCAGAGGTGTTAAGTTGACCAAATGTTAAAAGAAAAGAAAAACGAAAGAATGGAGAGGATCTTTGTGACTGAAAGATCGTAAAAGGTTCATAAAAATGTTAAATAGATGGAGAGGAAAAATAGATCTTAGAGAAAAAAAAATCAGCAGTGCAAAGGCCACCGCAAATTCTGTATACCACTGAGGTTTCACACAAACTCTTTTTTTCTCCAGCAAAGCATTTCTGGAACTTAAAATAAGTTCTTTTAGCCTTTTATAGAACTCTTGCATAATCTTCTCTCCTCCATAATATTTGTTAAATTTGATGATTGTTAGTACAGAAACAAGATTTCATCAAAATAGTATAGAAAATACTAATGCTTCCCCTGCTATTGTGGAAAGAAAATAATGATCCCTCTTAGGATGTAACTAAGAGATATACAAGTCACATGCTACTTTGGATAGCACCTTTTATTAATTTTAAATGTTTTCTTTCTTTTTCATGCAGTTGAATAGTTTGCTTGTATGTTTTGGTTTGAATGCACTTATCTTTTGAGAAGCTGATTATGATACTGTGATCTTACATGAGACCTTTAATAAAATGAGGTTTACTTTACCCTATTTTGAAGAGCACTCTCCTGCTAGACTCTATGATTAAATTAGATTAAAAGAGTGATGCTTCTGTATGTAATTGTAACAAAGAAACAAACCCACAGCTGCTTAGAATATGGTTTTTTTGGGCATCTATGAGTCTGCACTACATGAGAGCAGAGATGCTCAAGGACTGGGTAGATCCCACTTACACAATAGAGATTCCCCTAGAAGATGCAGAATGCATTAAGCCGTGTTTCTCTGTTTCTAAAATGCTGGTATATTTTTCACTATCTGTGTGTTCAAAAAATAGTGAACAGTGATTTTGATTAAAATATGGTTTATATGCAAATTTTTCTCAGTCTCCTTTGAGACTGTTCGAGCTTCAGAAGGTAATTTTGAAATTAACCACTGTTCATTTCCTTTGGTGTCATCAGAATCCAGCCCAAGACTTCCTGATTGCACAGATAAAATATCAGTGGGGGAGGAAGGGAGAAAAGACTGCCAGTCTAAAACCATACACAGGTTTCAGCCTATTTCCTTCATGGATTCAGTTTAAACCACTCTAGGATGCTTAGCCAGAGGAATAAGGAGCAAAGAGCACCGATTCCATGAGCAATGCATGGCAACTCATTCCAAGCTGTTGCTCTGCCATATGGAGTGTGTAAGATGCCCACCAAAGACAGTCTGGGCTGACTGTTTGGGTAACCCAGTGGCCTCCCTTCCACTGTCACTGAGCCCCTTTCATGGGCATGGGGCTGAGGGGAGGGTGTGAATGAGTTTGTGATGCCTCTGGGAGGGTGGGTACAAATGCAGAAGGCTGCTCTTGAAATGTCAGCCTGACAACAGGAACTACTGGCACAGCAATGAGCAAGGCCTTTCCTGCAAAACCATTGGCAACAACAAACCTCAAAATTATCGACAGAATTTGTATTAACTTAAACTACATTTGCTAGACTTTTCTGTAGTCCTCCCTCCTACATAACAACAACTGGGTTTTCGTATTTTATGAGTACGAGATCTTGCGTGTAAGATTAGCTTTTCCTCAAAAACATATCTCACATTGCTATGGTATTTCCAAATGAACTACAGTCTTATTCTATACATCTGTCCAGGTTTTAATATAATCAGAAAAGCATATGGTTATGCATATTAACTTACTATGAGAAGGAGATGCGTTAGGCAGACCTCAGTTTTCAGCTTTGAGAACTTGACTATTTATAAGCTGTTGGAAAGCATGTTAAATGACAGCGTGAGGACAAAAAAACCTGCTGTTTTGAGCATGCAGATTTAACTTATTGAATCTGGGGTTACATGCATATACAAGTGCAAAAAGAGAAAATGGAGTTTGGGCTTATATTTCTGACAATTTTTAAAATGTTGCTGCAACTTGATGCAAAGGGATGTGAAAGGATGATGGTTGTGTAGGTTTGGAGGTTTTAATAAATATCAGCAGCACTTGTCTTCTCTTTTTTGCCTCTCATGGTTCCAACATTCCTCTGTCTATTCCTTGGCTGCCTGTTGCCTGTACACACGCAAGGGGACTGTACTTCGAGCAGATACAGCACTACAGCAGGGCCACGTTTAAAAGCACAAAGGCATAGTTGACAAAACCCACTCACAGGCTTTTGGAAGTCTGAGAGATAAACCAATTATCTTTTAAGATTAATTAAAAGAACCCTCAGCATACAGAGTGGAAAAATCTAAGAACATTATAAGAAAACCCCAGAAATTGTTACTGAACTCTGGAAAACCATCAAATACATCTTATTTATGAGTGAAAGAGCCAAGGCAAGATTACCAAGGAATTAGAAAAGACAAACAGCCCTGCATAAAGCTTTTGAAGTCTGCTAAAGGTCAGCTGAAGTGAAAGATTTATCTTTCACTTGATCAAGATATATTTAAAATTAAATGTATTCATTTTTCTGACCCCTGTTTGGGCTATTCACTTAAAAGTTGGACTCAATCCCCGTGGGTGCCTTCCAACTCTGTGAATATTCTGTGATTCTGTGAAAAGACTTTACTCTATAGCAATAATAAAGGCTGATGATTACTGGCATAGTATTTTTGCATAAGGATTTCCTTTTTTATTTAAGTAGTTTGTCTGCCCTAATCTTAGGTTAGTGCTTTCTGAGAAATTTCAAGCTCTTATTAAACTGAAAACAAACATTTCCATGGTGCCCCATTAAAAAAAGTCTAAATTTATCTGGACTGAATGTCTACTGATTTTATTCTTCAAAAACAGAGGCTCAAGCAAATGACTGCTGTAAAAAATGAGGGTTTCAGGCTCATACAATGCCTCTGAGAATTCTCACAGTATAGAATGACAGTATTTCCAAACTGTCTTATTGTATGTTCCTTAGCTAACAAAGTGGGCATATCAAACTAATAAGACATGCTAAAAACAAAATGAAGATATTAGAAAGGAAACAAAACAGGATCTTATAAAAAGTGTAAATCACCAGACTCTGCTAGGGGTAAGTTCAACTTCCTATTTAGAGATGATATTTAAAGATAGTACTTTTAATGCATCATCTAACACTTTACTGCAATTATTTAACAAAGGAAAAACGGGCAAACTTTATTTACTGAACTAACATACAGCAATCTTCTGAAATAATCTATTGCCTAGCAGTTTGCAGACAAAGGAACCATATCTGATTATCCTTTTGTGTCCTCTCTTTTCACCAAGATTTTTTCATTATTCAGATGTGGGGGAAAAGCAAACCCTCTCAGAAAGACAACTAAGTAGTAGCTAGGTTCTCAGTGATGCTGGGACCAAGTTTGGTGGCACACTCCAAGAACACCTGCCTGGGGAGAATCACCTCTCCTCAAGCAAGCCATAATTGACCTCTGAAGTGCAGTGGTGTGGCAGCTTTGTGCCTGTACTTCTTGCTAAAATAGTTGTGGTTGATGCTTTCCTTGAAACCACTTTCACACAGTAAGCATTAGAGAAGCCTAATTGTAACATCTAAAGAAAATCTCAGGAACAGCAGGGCCTCTAAAACCCTGGTGTGATGAGTTTCCCTAGGCACTTCTCAGCCAAAGATTAAAGTTTATCTCAATAACTAGCAAACAACCAAGAGTAAAAACTGTACCTGAAAACCTCTGCAATATCTTGTCAGAACACTCACTACCAGCTTTGTTTTCAATCCTACACCCCAGAGCTGTAACTGAAGTTTTGTAGAAAAGAGACTTACAATAGTTCCCCCCACAGCACTCAATCTTCTGTTAAGTCTCATCAGCAGTTATAATGATGTTTGCATTTCCAATGAAAAAATCCAGCCTGAGACAGAAAAGGCTGTTAAAAACATCATGCCTTAAAATTTATCACACACATTGCCTGGGAATAGAGGTTAGATGGGACAGTTTTTCTTGGCAATATTAATCAGACTAATTACTTCATTTTTCTTACAATCTAAGAAGATAATGATTTTGCTATTTTTGTAAGTACATGTCTGCCTGTAACAAAAAGCATTGATGATCAAAGATAAATGGATTTAAGGCAAAATAAATCCAAATCTGAATTATGTATTACATTGACATCATAGTGCTAGGGAAAAAAAATGAAACATCACTTCCTGAATTGCAACCACTTCAGTCACATTTTGTTATAGATCTCAGTTCTGTCAGACTATCATCTGTCAGAATGAATTAGTGCAAAATTTAGTACTTCACTTTTAACAAAGAATAAGATTGTAATGGCATTTCAGTCTTCCTTCATCCTCTTGTTAGCACTTGATAAATGCACTCTCACAAGCACTGCTGCTCATCTGACATCACGCCTGCAATCTTAATTTAACAGATCTCAAGAAAATGCAAAGGCAGAAAGCTTTCTGGTTTTCTTAACATTTCCTGGTATCTCTACAAACAATTTTTTTCTTGACAACTTAATTTGAGTGGATTATAGGGGCTTTTTCCCCCTTCTAAGCAATTTTGTCCTCCTAGGTTTTATTCTGAATGGGTATTCATATTAACAGAGGTTGATGAACATAGAACAAAATGTTAATGAAAAACAGTCTGAAGCACTTCTGTATGTTCATGTATGTATACAGAGCAAGAGATAGACAAGCTGATTTTGTCTCTCACCAATGGGGTGCTATGAAGTTGGTTTTTCTAACCACCAATGACCATTTTTGATTCTTTTCTCATAGTTATGTCAGAACACTTGGAATAGACACTTCCACTGAGAAAACTTCTGTGCTTACCAGTCTCAGGAAACAAAATATCATTGCTTCTTCAATGCAAAACACAAGTACAGGCACAACTAAAGGCACAACAATGACTCAAGTGGCCAAATGTTGACTGGGCAATCTTTCTGAGCAACACCATTAGAGATTTTCCATCTTCTGAACATACAGCACCACCAGCCATCTGCTACACAGGGAGCTCTGTTACTGGAGATGACTCAAAGTTAGTCAAAAGCATTAGCAGATGGCAGGAGGCAGGCTGGGATTTGGGGACAGGTGAAAGCTTTAGGGCAACAGGTTGGCTGCTCCTGGCAGTTCCTAAAATGTGGATCCTAAAACTGGGAAGCAGAATTGGGCCTTCCTCTGCCTCTCTCAGTAATCACTTCCAGCCACTTTCTTTACTTAGATCTTATCTGGCCTTCCTCTTAGAGAAAAAAATGAAATTATGCCATTTGGTAGGTGATATTGCAGTCCAAAAGGTAAGAGAGAAGCTTTAGAAGTGGGAAACTTCAGAAAAGAAAGAAAAGAGGGACAATGAAGATGGGTCAGTGCTAGAAGAGATTCTACAGAACAGAAAGAATCTTTCACTAAGTTTTTATTTTCTGTATTTCAGGAAAGAGGCAGATAATGTATACATACCAGAAGATGGTGACGGTGTTGATGGTGATGATGAATGGCAATGTCCCTTCCCAACTCAGAGGGAAATCAAGTGGCAGCTCCAATGGCAGGCATTTTTAAATGGATGTGTTCACATAACTTCTGTCAGAAGTTGTTGACGAGCCTCTGAACTATTAGAAACTATTTTCAATAGCTGTTGGAAGTCATGAAGTGCCAGAGGTCTGCAACAAAGGCAGTGTTGTGCAATATTTAAAAGGATAGGTGAGTTAATCTGAGTACTTACAGATCTGTCAGCCTGACATCCATTTTGGACAAAATAACAGGTTATTTTGTCAGCTGACATGGAATTTGTGTACATAAAAAAAATTAAGGGAACGGGGCAATGTAAGGGTTGCCAATCATTATGTGTATGTGGAAATTAGGTGTTTCTAATTCAGTTATCCAAATCATCTCTTATAATTGAATTTATAATCTTGGTTATCAAAAGTAATATAATCCATACAATACTATTCAATTTCCACAGAACATCTACCTTCATTTTGCAGGACATTTTGGCTATGAACCTGGAATGACATGAATCAGTACTGAAGACGTAAAATAGATTAAAGTCTGGTAGGTTTTAACATACACTTGCAGTAAAGGAACACTAATTGATTGTGTGTCTCTTTATTGTCTCCCATAAGGATCTGTCCTTAGATTTTACAAGTTAACATTAATCAGTGACCTGGAAAAACAAAAATACAAAATCATTACAAATAACATTTGCAAATCACAGAAAGATTGGGAGACAAACTACCAGTGCAGCCTGATCTAGGTTAATCAGTAAACAGGACATAGACTAAGAGATACTCTGTTAAATACACACATAAATTTAAACTTTTGGGAACTAAATATTTTGCTTATATGGGATCTTGGAGTCCATCATGGAATGCAATTACTGACTTGGTAATTATAATAGAAAGCACTAAAGGTAATGCTGTGGCTAAAACAACAGTAGAAGTGGGGTTTAGTTATGTAAATAAGTGGTATTGTGGCAATAGTATTACTTAACTATTTCACGGTACTATGACTACTTCTGCACTGACACCCAGCATTACAGGATAATGGAAAAATGGTGCAATCTCAAAGAGTAGCCATCAAGATCATGAAAGACAGGAAGATGTGACTTTAAGTGAGCTATTCAAGGCTCTGAGCCTTTGATCTGAGCCTCCTTCTCGGATGAAAAACAAATAAAGAAACAAACAAAATCCAAAGCACTATCCAAAAGTAAAGCATTAAGCAGCTTTTAATTGTAGAAGGAATTAAATTCTAGAACAACATTTCAAGAGAACTATTGATATTAAAGAACTTACCAGGCTGGATTTCAAACTGGGTTAAGTGCACACATACAATTATCCAGTGTAAGGAGTCCTTGAACAAAATGTTTGGAGCATTGTGTGATTTTTAAGTTGAACTTTGTCTTGGGAAACTTCTGCTCAAGTGGCACTAAGGCTAGACCTCTGTCTCTATTCTGCATTCTTAAAATATATCTCCTATTTCAAAACAGTTGAAGTTCTCATAACACAACTTCTACAACACTTGGAAATATCTTAAAAAATGGAGAAACTTTCAAACAGAGGTGTATGAAATGTCATTTATCTGTAATATACTTCTGTATCTCATCAGTAGAGTTGGTCACACAGGTATCCAGGCTACTTAAGCACAAAGCATGCAACACAGGAATTGTCCATAAGAGTGCTCTAGGCTGGAAATCAACTTTAAATAATTTTGCACTTGTAAATCCTTGAGTGGCTAGAGTTTGAAATGCTAATGCCATTGTCTCTAAGGTATTAGTTGTGAAAGTTTCAGTGTGATGTTACAAACTCAATGAGGCCTCTGCAGACATAAAAGTTCAAATAAAGCAGTTCAGCATTTAGAGCACTCATCAGAGAAGAGGGGAATAAAGCTTCAATTTCAACATGAGTAAGAAAATAGATCTTTCACATAGGAGAGTGGATTAATCACTGGATAAGGTGTTTCTTGACCTGGTCTCTACTGGATGTGGCTGCAATGGAGTAAACTTTCCTTATACCAGCCTGCTTGGGGCTGTATTTTGGATTTGCAGCTATTTAGATTAACTCTTGTTCTACCTATTTTCCCTCCTTGTCCCCTTGATACAGAGTGGGGAAGAGTGAGTGAGTGGCTGTGTCAGGGCCAACCCTCCACTTGGAAAAACAAACACAGAAATAGTTCTTGCAAAATACAGCAGTGTCACATTTGAGAGTAATGCTTCAAAAAGTGTATTCTCATCTTCTCAGGGAAAAGCTGATCCAGAACCTCCTCGTTCAGTGTGATCAGTGAGATAGCATTTGTAATAAGAACTCAAAAGGATGTCCTTCCTTGGCTTTTAAGAGTGCTTCAGAGAACATTTTCTTAATATTGCACTTTTCCATAATAAATACATGAATTAATCACTTATATCTATAGCCAAGGTGCATCCAGTCACCATTGCAAGATGTGTTAGGCTTAAGATAAATAATTTCTTGTTTAGTTTTGTTCTCTTCATTTAACTGTGGCACATATTTAAATCCCTCTTTTCTACTGGGTCTACTCCTCATTGGCAGTGAGCAGAACTCCTTGCTACATACAGAACTTAAATGCTCTGAGTAAAATCAAAGTTGTAAAAATTAGGGTAAAGCATCTGTGCTTGCAGGTGTGCTCCACCCATTCCCTCTTTTTATTAAAATGTATCCTTTTGCCTATTGGTGCTTCTGACTACAGTACAGAGAATACCCTTTTCCCTTTATTCTAAGTAACAATGGACTTTGTCACCACAAAGTTCATTATTAGCACCATAAAATTTCCCTGAGATTGGAATCCAAATATACATTACCATGGAGCAATTCCTTACAGAGATTTCTACTTTTAGAATGTATCCCTGAAATCTTTCTACACAAAAATAAGGGAAACTGAAGAAATATTTTTTCTGTTTCTAAGATGTACAGACTTTCCCTCAGGTTCCATGTTTTATAACCCTCTTTACTCATATACATGTACATTTTGCTTATATGCATGTATATTTGCCTTGAAATTGTATCATAATTAAACTTCTTCCTATAGAAATCAGTGGCAAATATTCAATGGACATCAGTGAAACCAAATTGAAAGCTGATCTTACTCTTATTTTAAAATAATCTAGAGGAAAAAAAGCCAATTATGATCTAATTGTAATGACTACAAAGCTTTTTTCAAATTCTTTGCCTGTCTGAAAACTAGGCTTGCAGGTCAGCTCAGGCATTTAGTTTTTTTCAGTCTAAAGAAAATGCACTTACTATTGATTGAGGGCATGATCATACATTCTGTGTTATTCAGAGATGCTTATGCCCAGATTTCCAAACTCCAAAAATCTGGTGGATTATGGAAAGAACAGCAGTGAAGATGAGTGATTTTGCAGTACTTGTGTGCTTTTCCAGAAGCCCCTACCTTCTGAAAACAATGAAAAGTCAACTGAGCTCCTTAGAGATTGTTGTTAAGTATCTACACAGATTCTGAGATCCAGGCCTGGGAGAGGGAGTTGTAGGAAAGACTAGAAGGCAAGATACAGAAAGGTACAGACTATGATTATTAAGGGATGGGATGACAAGACCTGGAGTCAGAGGCAGACAGAAGAATCCTATAGGATGTTTCCCTTTTTCTAAGGTGCTCATTCAGCAAAAGCAAATGATTCAAGAAAAATTCTATCATATCAATAAATTTCTCCCCAAAACAAGGCAGTGCCCTTTCACGGTAACTTCCAGTTGCCTTCTGCATGCTGCTGTTAGAAAATGAAACCTGCCTACAAAGAAATGAAGCACAGATAGTGCTTGTTCTAAATATGATGTATATATATTTTTTTAAATTCTGTTTCACAAAACATTGTGTGTTCCAAATTTTAAATTAGCATTTGTTAGAGGCTAGACAATTTAAGATAGCATCCTTGGGAGTTAAAGTTTGTAAAAGTATAAGAAGCCTGGCAACACCATAAAAGCTGATAGCCTTTTACATTAGAGGTCTTTGTGTGACAGAGACACAGAAGTAGTTTCTTTCTTCTTCTGCTTTGTGTGTTATTTTCCTGCATGTATTATGATAAAAGAGCTGCCTAAACTCGAGAATTTTAACACATACAAATTAGCACTGTAAGATTATTCATTATAAAAGAGAAAGGAAAAAAAATCCAGGTGACATTAACTGTAGTGTAATCCACCATAGCAAATGAGTAATTAGAGCAAAACACACAAAATACTTAAAAATAAATCATAGTTTTAACATGGGTGAATGCAATTAAGTTTCAGTTACCTGCCTACTTACCTTGATCTTCTATTCATAAAATTGGAAAATAGGTAGACATTAGAAATCAAATATAACCAGTTATTTCAGCAGTCCACTTTAAATTAAGAAAGACAGCAGCAACTAACTTTACCTGTCACTTCAAAACAGCACATCCAAAATCCTGCTTTTTCTCGAGTGGGTTGCAGCCTGTCTTTATTTAACCACTCATCGATTTTCATAATCCCTTGATATGCACAGTTCGAAGGCTCTTTGGTTTCCCCCTAGACTAACCCACTAGAGTCCCTTAAAAGGCTTATAAATGTCTGCTTTATCAGTAGAAAGCCTGTCTTTAATGTGAGATAAGCACACTCGGCTTCATCTCGTAAGGCACTGGGCACTGTTGTGATGCCATCTACCCCCAGAAACTGTATTGTACAAGTGTGTGGTTACTTCTTGCCCTCCATAATACAAGTGCTTAGAGTTAAGATAGCATTCACTTGCCATTTGAGATCAAGCAAGAGCATTCTGTACCTTACAGGATCATCACACAGCGTCACTGTGGCTAAATTTCAGTCAACAGTTCCTACTGACTTCATTAAAGCCAAAGCATAGTTCTGAATAGAAGATGTTTTACCAGAACTTTGAAGATAATTTTATTATTCATATGTCCCCAAGATATGAACTATAAAAAGCAGTTATGTGACTCAGGGTATTCGTAGTACCAGTGCATTCCTGTTTCTCACTTCACAGACAACAACACATCTATGACAAAGGTGGAATGCATTATTTTACACGTATTTGGACTCGGTGGAAAAGTCAGAAGTAGATGTGACAAGCACAAAGGATTTTACAAACATGGCTAAACTCTAAGATGCCTTGTTAAAGGACATTAAGATGTTCATTGCATGAAGGGATTGTGTTATAACATTGGTTGGGATCAGAAACAACCAGAAAATATCGATGTCCATATGATATTTGTTAAAATTAAAACAGATAATCAGAAATTCAGCACTGAAATAATTTCTAGAAAATCTGCTGGATAAGAATGTTAATTAACCTAGCTATCAAGTTCTTGTTTTCTTTAACAGTGTTTTTTAATTCATTTACTTTGCATGGGTTGTCACATGAATTAAATCATTTTAGGTACAAAGCAGTATTCTAATTAGTGAGACCACTGGAAAATGTCATTGCATCTTTTTAGAAAACTTGCTATTTTCCTCAGTCACAGGGGCCAACCTCTATGTCACAAGTAAGGGAATAAGTGAAGTATAAATTCCACAGGAAAATAGAAATTTCCAAGCAAACAAAACCAGAAACTGGGGTTCTGTAGTCTAAGGGCAAAATCCATTACAGGAACCAACTGCTGATGAGAGGACAAATACTGACTTAAAATATTGCATGTAGACTGAAACAGTGGGCTGAATTTGACTGATGGGATTATTTTGTTCTGAGTTTCTCTTCCTCTACAATAAGTATCCACAGCACAAGATACTTTGGATGTTTCTAGGCAGCTGAATAAACAAAATATTAAGCTACTTTTTACATAAAACATTTTTCTTGCCTCCTAACATAATTAAAACTATTCACAAGTTTTATGAACTATGAACAAGATTTAATGACAAAAGAATTGTCAGCTCTTATTATCTGACCACTACCACCTATCAAATTCCAGCTCATACCTTTGCTCCAGATCCAGCTGTGCTGTGTCCAGTGAGATTCATTTCAAACAAAACTATTCTGGAATATCTGCAGCTAATTTTGATTACACAGCATCAGAAGTTTGAACTTTCCTCAGTCATTTGTATCAGTGATTACTCATCAAAAGAAGTAAAAACATTGGTCTTTTTTTCTGATTGGAATTTGTTGGCTTACCAGCAGTCAGGGCTTGTTTTGCATTTAACCATCAGGATGCAGAGCCCTGTAGTTCCCAGTAGCTTTTCTTGCTGAGAGTAAATGAAGCATTCTTAACTAATAAAACTGCATCTCCTCTTGAAAAACCAGACAGATTAAGCTAGTTTGGATTCTTGCTATTAAGCACTTTTTTCCAGCCCTCAAATCATTCAGAGTTTTATCCCTACCTCTTTTCAATATTTTAATACTGATTTTTAAAATTTGACAACAGAACTGAATAAAGACCAAAATTAAAATAAATAATCCTGAGTTTGAGGTGAAGTTCCCACTTTCTCAAGGATGTCATTAGCTTTTGAGTTGGGAAGTTTTTAATATATAGTTCCTCTATAATCATAAAGTGTATTAGGACTTATTTCAAGGACACAATTCTCCTACATAAGCTGCACTTAATGGTCACCTTTTAGTTGCTGAGATCAGTGTGCTGAGTTCAAATTTATGGGACATCTGTTTTTCTGACATTGAACAGTGCTTTTTTAATAAAAGTATTCTGTAATACTGATTCAGTGCCTGAAAAGAAATCTAAGATACTTGATCTGCACTTTCAATCTGTAACTGCCAAGTTTGCATTTTCATCAGGGAATAAAATCAGGTTTGTTTGAGAAGATCTATTCTTCATAGCGTCAGACTGATTGGTTTTAATTTAATTACAATTTTTTTGTCATCTTACTATTATTCTGGGGATTGCTGTCTTGGTAGCCAGAGGCATAGCTCATTTGTCTGGCATAGCTCATTTGTCTTTTGTGTTTGGATTTTTGGCATAACTCAATACTGTCCATTTTTGGCTGTTCTATTATATATTGAAACCAATATTTGATGACTCACTCAACTTCACAGCATCAGTTTTGCACATTACTATCTCAATGCCACTTTTACTACATCCTTATCCCACGGTTTTTCAGGATGCCAACACTGAAGGACACGACTAGAGCATGGCTAGGGGCATATGTTTAATTGAGTATTGTTTATTTCTTTCTGAGTTTGCTGACAAATCCATAAGGAACTCCCGGAAAACCTTCCAGTCATAATGTCATTTCCAGGTTGGCACTATGTGGGAAGGGAAGGAATTCTGCCTCTAGGTGACACACACTGGCACCAGTGTATGCCCAGACTGAGCTGTCAGATGTTGGTGTCCTGGTCTAACTTGACAGTGGACAAAGAATGATTTGAACTGTGCAGGTATCCACCTGAACAAGGAAGGTTAAGCCTATTTAACAGGAAATGCAGTGTTACCATGAGAGCTACAACTGTAGAGCCTTGAGGATGGAAGGGAACAAGAAAGGACTAAATGACACCCAGTCTGCCAGGGCTGCTGTCAGAGCTGCCATCTGGCTCATTCCCTCTTCTCAAAATCTTCAACACTTTTGTTCCAAGCTGTCCAAGCTCAGCACTTTGTTCATATAGCTCATAGCTCTACAGTTTTTAATCCAATGCTGAATGGATTTATTCTCCAAAGAAACATTGCCTGGAAAATAAGGGCATCCTCAAAAGAATGCTGTTAGCCTGCTAATGTAATATTTTCTGAATAGTTCAATAGGAGTGAATTTTTACTTTCCAGTCTCTCAAATAATCCTACAATTTTCCAGTGCTCATAACACAGCATTTCTTAACAGTACTACCAATATTCGGTTTTACATGTTTGCTGTTTTGGCAAGAGACTGAGATCTACTCATGTAGAACTTGTAGTTTAGGGAAATACTTTCTTGTTAGGAGGATCATCAATTTCAGTATTGAACACGAACTTCTACATGTCACATTTCCATTTGCTGAAGCCTTTCCACAACACCACATGGGTAAGAAAGGCTTATATACAAGCTTCAAAGGTTTTCTCACTTCCTGACAATTAATTGCAAATTTATCTTTTATATTCCACTCCACCTAGGAAAAGATATTCAATGTTTAATGGAGCCTGGAGAAACATTTTAAGAGAGTATTTATGAACACTTATTCAGATTCCAGTAGCTGTCATTTCAGCAATATTCATGTCTGGTTCTTATTGCTGTTTTCAAGGATGAGTTTTGTTTGAAAAAAAAGTCTGGGAAATTACTAGCTTGTACAAGCCCATCTGTATCTGCAGATGAATAAGGATGAATGTTGCTAGTGAAACAGCTTCATTTAAGAAAATGAAGGTTTGTTCCTCAAACAATTTGCAAAGAGAAGCAAGTGTTAAATTCACTGGGGTACTTGAATGAGAAGAACTAGATTCACCCTTCTTCTAGTTGGAAGGAAAAAGTTATGTATCTGAATATCCTCTAATATCTATGCAAATTCAAGAAATATAGTTTTGCTTTTGCACAATTTTGCATCTCCAATTACCTATGGCATACACCTAGATGGGGGATTCAAAATCCCTGCAGATTTTTATGGCTTTCTGAGTATTTTCATCTCAATAACCTGAAAAGGCAATATCTGATGGCCCTGCTGAGCTCCGTTCAGGATCCACTGGACTCAACAGAGTTAAGTTAATTAACCAATTAACTTCAATGGGCATTTGATAGGAGCCTTATTGCTACACTTGCTCTCTGCACTGGCAAGGGACATGACCTTCTCTGCTTTGTCTACAAGAACAGCCCATGCTTAAAATATTACTGTTAAATTTTCAAAAGACTTATAAATCATCCATGGCTGTTAACATAATTCAGATATCCTTTAAGAAATTCATTTGTTTATAAAAATATTCAAGAGAGATTATGAGTGAAAATTGTTTGAACCCAGGACCATGATTCCACAGAACAAACAATATGACTTGTCAGTAAAATGAAGTTTCTGTCACATTGTTTTTTGACAGACACAAGCCACTTAGGCAGTGGCTCAGCAGAAGAGGAAATAGCTTGTGATGCACAATGCCCATGTCACAAAATGCCATTAGGACACTCTGGCTCTGTAGGTAGCAGTACCAGACTGTAGGTTGGATAATGGAAAATGAAGGCAAATCTTGCATACTGTGTACAGATTTCTTTTCCACGTGTTTTGTGTGTTACTCATTTGTTCATTGAACTCACAAAGGAAGAAACAATTCTTGATTTAGTCTTAAGCCATAGACAAATTATTAACACCTAACTATCCAAAATGTTCTCTGCAATTGTGACTCGTACTTTAGTGATATCTGGACAGAAAAAAACTGCATGTGAAATAAAAAAAATAAGTGAAAGTAATATTTCATTTAAAGCAAAATAAATTATATTGAAATGAGAAAGCTAATTTCAAGGATATTAAAAGGAGTAGCTAAAAGACTGAAATATTAACAAATTCCATGAAGATTGGTCACGAATACATGAGAGGCTGAGAAACAAAGATTCAAAAAGATCAAAAAAGTTGGCATGATAAAGCAAAAAAGTAAATTTCATAATGCTATTAGAATAAAACAAAATAAATAAAAATAAAACAAATACTTTGAAAAGTCTAAGTTGTGTCCTAATGAGGGAAAGAAAACAGAGTATACCTTGAAAATTGAAATATAAAACCACAAAAAACACAAGATGAAACAATTCTGAGACATAAAGGCATAGAATCTAATAACCCACCATTCTTCAAATATTCAAGAAATGGGAAACTAGCCTGATATTCAATGATAACCAATTATATAAAGAGTGCACTCAGGGAAGATAAAACCACAACTGGAAAGTTAAATTAATTCTCTCAGTCTGCACTGTCTGTGAAGGCAGATAGCCAGATCTCACACAATGGTCATTCCTTATGTAGGACAGAAATGAGACACTGTCTCTGCGTTCAATACAATATATTTTAAACAAAACCAAATTCATAAGGTGAACTTCAATGAATTTCCAATGCCAGCTAATTTTCTATTGTGGCATGTTAGCATCAGGTATAGGGGCCTTAGAACTAAAACAAACAGTAATGTAGAAAGCAATTGTATATTTTCACATATCAGTTTTCATTTTTAACTGAATTTATGAAGAGTAGAGGGCATAAAGGATAATCCAGTGAACAACAGAAATGATATTTCTGCAGACTTCACAAAGCTAATTTGTGGTAACAAAACAAAACAGTATTAAGGTACAAATAAATATGCAATATCAGGGAAAAACTATCATAACTTTTCAAAAATAAAACCAACCCATATATCTCAGAAGCTAATTAGACATCTTTTTTATGAGCAGGCAACTATATGAATAATACAATCACTATAGAGTACTTAGGACCTAATAAAGCTTTTGAGGAGGTCTCTTATTCAAGTCACTGACAGAAATAGAGGTAATACAGGATATAACAGAAGGTCCTGGATTAATAATTGGCTAACAGATAGGAAACAAAGTGTAGCAAATAAAAATTATGTTAATGAAGTAAGGGTAAGACATGAGGATAGCCCTGTGTTTAATGGCCTCTGAAGTGAGCCTTCTTCTTACCATTTTAGAAGAAGATTTTGTGATAATTTTAAGGTATTTTCTGACAACATCCATTCAGTGCATGGTGGTAAGTAAAGAAGTAATGGACAACTGGAAATTTATCAGGAAAGGTCTGAGAGCAATACTGAAATTGTTACCTCACAAGGGAGTTGAACCATGGTGTACCCCCACCCTGAATACTGAATGTAGCTCTGCTTGCCCACGTTTCAAATTGGAATTAGAAGTACAGAATAATGATCAGGATTAACAAATTACGAATAATTTTGTATGAACTTCTGAAGGTAAGGCAGTTATTAGAGAATAGTTTTAAGGAAACATTTCTTCACACAAGATACAATTCATTTATAAACATTAGGGAGAACTTTACTGCGTTACTGAGTACTGGAACAAGCGGACCAAAAAGATTGTGGAATCTCCTCCCCAGGAGATGTACAAAAGCCATCTGGACAAAATCTTGAGTAGCATGCTTTAGTGGACCCTGCTTGAGCAGGGAGGCTGGATTAGATGACCTCCAGTGGTCTGTCACAACCTTAGCCATTCTGTGATTCTGTGATACTCCAGAGACCAAAGTATAAATGATACAAAACGGATTGGAAAAATTCCCAAAGGAAACATTCACTGGTGGCTGCTAGCCCTAGGATTGGGAACTTGCTACAGACTGGAACTGTGGAGATATGCTCTGTCCTGCCCTTGTTTCTTTTCATATTCAGCCTCTCTCTCAACAGCCAACTTTCTGCTGGCAAAACAGATAGAGAAATTTTTCTTTAAGATGTACATTGATAGTAATAACAGAAATAATAATGTTTGAGAAAACACTATTGAAAAATTAGACTGCAAACCTGAGCTGGTTACCCACTGGATGGCATTTTTCCATTGCATGCCTCTCCCCAACCATCTCTGGTGATAACCCTTAGCATTCCTAAGATACCCACCAGTGAAAGGACAGTTTCTTTAGGTGCAATCATGTCCAATCCTGTCCATGTTCCTGGCCCTCCCGCACAGACTGCAGGCCCACGTGTTAGTTACTGCCATCTGTGACAGTGGCTCCGGCAGCAAGCACTCCTGCCACCCAGAAGATAAACTGAAATCCCTGTGTTGCTTTGCATGGGTCAGGAAGCCCCAGTTAGAAATGATTTTAATCAGCATTTTTCTGGGCTGCATGTGGCAGGTGCAATGCTTCTGGACTCTCCCCACATTTATCAGCTCACTGATGTATCGGGCCCCTAAAGAATCTTCCTCTGTGCATGGCACTGCTTCAGTTATATGGTTTTAATCCACATAGCTTTCTGTTTTCTGTCTAAGAAACCTCAATGCAAGCACCTTCATATTACAAACCTTAGGTTCAAAGGGACATTTTAGAGGCATTTTCACACAGCTTTTTAAGAAAGCTAAGGTCATTTAACATTTTTAAAAATCTAAAAGTGAGACAAGAAACCTGCAGGGGTTAACAAGGATTGTAGGACATAGAAATCTGATGGCAAGGACACAATGTATAAAAAATAAAGCACAAATGAACACATTGTGCTGACTGATAAATATGAGCTCTAGCAGTATTGCTGAGAAGGCAGGCACAGGAGTTCGATGGACCTTTTGAGCTGATAAAACTCATGCAGCTGCCAGTTGTGCAGTTGAAAAGCTACACTATTTGTGAATTTAGGAGTAATGCAAAGCAATATATTTTCAAGAAGGAATTTATCTTGATTTCTACAGTGTTTGTCAACAACTATAATTTTTCCAATGTTAATCTATTCCAATGTTAATCTATTTCCAATGTTAAACTATTCTCCCAGGACCTTTTAATTAATACAGTTAATGGGATCCATACAATGTAGGGATACTTGTTCTGAAACTAATTTCTGTTTTCCTTGCAGTATATGACTTTTCTTTTTTTCCTGTCACAAAGCCTCTGAAGATGGTTAGTGAAGCAAGTTAAACACAGAATCAATTAGATTGAAATACGTATTTATGAACACACGTCTCAGCACAATTCATAGCACTACATGAGCTTAACCTTTAAGAGCAATTTTATTATTGTTGGTATCTATAGAAACATTTGTACACTCTAAAATTTCAAACATTTGAACTGGAATTCCTTATTCTGTTGCCTGACAATAACTTTATCAAAAAGTATTAATCATGGAGTGACACCATAGAATTAATACTAGAACATTGTTAGAAACACCTTAAAAATATTAAATACAATCTTAGGAAAATCATTCCTTTGAGCGATTTGATCAATATAGCCCTACTGATCTTTAAACAGAAGTATTATCTTCCAGTATATCTAAAGCTACTTCAGTAGTTTCTACTGAATTAACTTATTTCTTGTGAAGTTTCCAGTAAAGTGCAGGACTCACTCCTTTCCATCCTCTTTCCAGGTTTATGAGTTTCCTGTATGATGCAAAGTGTGCAGCAGTCAGGTTACCAAAAATCATTGTGAAGATAATATACTTACCATCCACTTCGATCTGAAAGTCTTTACAGTTGTGCCATCTGCTTCATCATAGTTCATTTTAAGCCTTATACTAAAGAAAAAGGAACTGCCTGGCAATACAAATCTGACAAAATTTAATCAATACCAGGAACATGTCACTGTTCTCTAAAATTAATTTCTAAGCAGTCCAAATTTGGTGCAATTTTCTTAATCATTCCATTTCCAAAGTTGCTTCTGCAAAGTCTGCATGTTAATCTGTTGGAATTGAAATCTTGTTTATAAAGGAGTATTTGTACAATAGAGTGAAACATGATCCATAAATTGTGAACAGCATTCAAATGAATGCTCACATACATTTTATAAGGCTAACAGGTAAGCAATGACTGAAATGAAATCCAGGTACAGGCTCTAAGTATTTCTATTTGCTTACGCAGAAGTAGGGTTCTTAGAAGTTGAGGTGATAAGAGGACTGCTTACACCACCATCTCTCCTGCTCCATGTACAAGAAGAACAGCTAAACGTGAGGGATTTGATGGAGACTTCATACTGATCACTAGCCAGGGTGCAGGTGTCTTGTGGGTTTGGGAAGGCAGTGTAGTCTACAGCAATCTCATAAGCTTTCTGCATTTTCTGGTGTCAACCCCATTCATTTCTTTGTCCTCAGCACGAAAGCAGCACAGCAGTGGTGCTTGCTATCTCTTGTCTTGTTGCAGAGGCAGCCCAGAGGCTTTTCTCCAGGCAAGGAAAAGTGTCCCCTATAACTCTTCACAGAGTTATGAAATCACCAGTGGCTGCCTGGTCTGAGTGGAGAATACCTGACTGAGGTTATCTGGCTAAAGACCAGAATGACCCACTTGGAAAGTTACCCTAAGCAAGTGTCACTCCTCCTGCCCTCATCACACTAAGGGTTTGTCCAATTCAACCCATGTGCTTTGCAATGCCTTTAGTTTCCATAGGAAGCTTTGGCTCAAAGTTAAGCATCCACTTATGTGCATTTCAAGATAAGGATGACTTTCAAGCCTAAAATCTGATAGGAACACATGCCAAGAACTCCAACACTGAATAATCTTTGAAGAAAACTTAAAAAATAATAGCTTTGAAAATGTTTTGCAACTACTGTATGGTCAAACAGGCTTACACTGACAGATGCACAGATTTGTTATAGCATTTAATAACTGTTGCCCACTCTGGGAAAAAAATTGACTCTCATGATGGGCAACTATGTTCAACTGAAATACATAATAAAATAACCAAACACAGTAAGTCTTTTCTTACTTCTTTAATGTGGATTTTTATGTGTCAGTTTTAATCTATAAGGAACAATGTGCTATGTGGACCTTTAAAACAGATTTAATTGATTAACTGAGAATTTTTTACCCAGGTAATGTTTATACCTCTTAACAAACTATTGTGTAAAAAAACCCAAAAAGTCTGGCACATCTCCATGCAGCTTCATATACCAGAGTGTAGAGACTGAGTGTAGTTAAAAGTCATCATCACTGATTAATTATCATATTGACACATGAAGAATAAACTTCCATGTCAAATACAAACTACTTAAATACATCATCCTATATGGATGACTTCTTTATGTTCATTCCCGTGGCATATGTAAGCTTCATGTTAAGAAACTTGGGCAACAAACTGTGTGGTATTTATTTCTGATTATCATTACAGCAATAATTGTGTACCCAGGTATTGGTTTGGGCATTCAGCCAACTTCAGTTAGGCTGCAGGAGCAGAGGAAGGGTAAGCAGAGGAGCTGGATGGTTCAGGCTGGAAAGGGCTCATCTCTCTGGGCAGTTCCCTTGACCCTGCCCTGGGTCAGGGGAGTGTGGCTCGCTGGCACAGTGCAGCTCAGTGGTCTCACTGCATCCCCTTGTGGCTGGGCGCCTACAAGAGCTGAGCATTGTCCATCCCCATGAGAACCAGAGGTCAGGTAGGGAATTAACAGCTTTACTGCTCTGGAAAGGGTGTCAAACTGGATCTGAGCACCTGGACAGGGAAGGAATTAACTTCTTCACAGTGTCACGAGGTCCGTTTCCTAGAAACATGCCCCTTCCTCACAGTCCCTGCTGACGACATCATCCAGCCAGTGATACCCTAGAATTCCTCCCAGCACATTTTGCAGCCCACCATAAAGACAGTGTAGAGGTCTATGAGAAATTGTGGAGGAGGAATGTTTCTGACTATGCTTTATCCCTGTATTTCCAAACACGGCATGGATGGAGCAGCTCTGCTCACACAGACTGTTATTCAGAGTGGCTTTGTGTTGTCTGTGAAGAATGATTTCACCTTTAACAATACAGCGAATGCATGGGATTTGAAACAACAGAAGTGCAACCATTTACACCGATTTCCATGAATACTAATTTCACTTTAAATAGAAGGGAAAAAAGCCTTTGGAATCTACACAACAGCAGTTGGGTGGGGGTCAATAACTTGTCTTTCTGGAAAGCAGTGCGAAAGTTGAAGCTTGTTACATAATTTCAGTGACATTTTTGGCTTGAATTTAACAGTAAATGAATGCCAGGCACAGATTAATAATGAAAAAGCACATCTGAATCTGAAGCTGCATGATCTGTAAAATCATTGTGACCTTTCCTAGGAAAAGTGTTGACCTGTGGGCTACCCTTATTTTCAGAAGTATCATTCCAGAAGTCTAAAAATATCTTGCAACAATTATTTTTCATCAGCCAGTTACATTCATAAAAATAGGTATCTACATAAAATTTCTGACAAGCGATGACTGAAGTTGCTGCTTATAATGATCTGTTTGTAAAAGAACCTTCAGAAAGTGTTCTGTTTTCCAAAAGAGGTAAGGTCCACTAATGTTAACAGGAATGGGACAGAGAGGCAGCCTTGAGGCAACTCCTCAGGCACAGTGAGTTAGCAGAGCACCCCAGAGTGCCTTGAAGGGAGAGATGGCTATTTAGATCAACAAAGAATATACCCTTTTCATGTTTATTTGTCATCCTGGTCTTGCACAGGGTCTAATCGCATCTGTCAACAATAGAGAATCTTAATAGCTCATGTTGGAGTCTTGCTAGCAGCTCATTTTCTCATCAGAACAGGGCATAAATGAACGGCAAATGTCAGGTCATTGCTCTCACTTGTCCCCCAGCCCATCCAAATTGCAGCATTTTCTGGTTTTGGTGTCTAGATTAATCCAGTTCCCTTCAAATTGTTATAAATATGGAATTCTTCATGGAGATTCTTTAATTATTTTTTTCATCACAGTATATGTTCTTACCTCATTTTACTTAGTCATCTCTGTGAGAATGAAAGCTGTGGAGTCAGCTCAGTAAGAACAGGGAATCATAAATCAAATCCATGCAAGAGATACACTCAGATAAACAGAAGAGTTGCAAAGCCATAGCAATAACGTGGTCAGATTTGCAGTTTTATACTTAGAAATCCCATTTTGAGGACCGCAACTGTCCTCAAATATCACAACAATATATCACAAGAGTTTATTTTCTATCAAAAGCAATTAATTACTGCTGCAATTTATATTGGTCCACCTAACCTGGCTATAAACCATCTCCTCTTTAAAATAATCTTACTATTGCTATTTCTCTTTTGATATTTATTATAGTTAAGAAGACTTGTTGACTATGAACAGATTGTCCAGAGCAGTAGCTTTGACTATTGCTCAAACTGCATGCAAGCTGCATGAGCCTCTGCCTGCCCTTTCCCACGGCACCTGGCTTTACAGGGGCTACCTGGACAGGGGAGGGATTTTCAGCTTTTCTTTCCTCTCTGTTCGCAGACGAAGGAAATCATACGCAGCAAAGCCATCAGCTAATCCTGGAGCCCCTGCCGAGCCCTGATCCAGTTTCGCCAACTCCCCCGCGGCGGTAGCGACCGAGCGCATCAGCCCCACGGACCTGGGGAAGGGGAGAGGCTGCCCGCCCCAGATCCACCTGCTCACATCCCTCAACTTTTATTTCCGAGCACACGAACCGCCCTGTGTGGGAATGGGCGCGGGGTCCGGACCGCCGGGGAGACTCCCGATCTCTCGCTGGCATTCCTGCGCCGCCGAGCCCCGCTCCCGCTGCCCGCCCGGGGGGCCCCTCCGCGCCCCCGCGGTACCCCCGCACCCCCCGCACCCCGGCTCTCCTGAGGGCCCCGCGGGTGGCAGCGGCCGGCGCTTTCCCGGGAGGAGGGCAGCCCCGGGCCGGCTCCCTGCGGTGTCCCGGCACAGGCGCGTCCTTGCGGAGCCGGGCGCGGGGAGGCGGGGGCCGGCCCGTACCCACCTTCCGTGTGCACGGCGGACACGTAGGTCCAGTTGTAGCGCTTGACGATATCGAGCATGGCCCTGGCTTGCAGCGTGTCGGAGGGGACCACCCTGAGGAAGTACTTGTACAGCGTTTTGTCGCTCAGGTCGATGCTGGTGGCGGAGTAAGCGATCTGGGGGATGTCGAAGAGCTGGAGCAGGTTTTGGACTTGGATAGCAACCGAGCTGGAGCCGGGGCCGATGACCCCCGCGATGGGCTTTTTCACCCTGGTCTGGGGCTGGGTCTGCGACTCGGAAATGCAGCGGGTGCCTCCGTCCCTGTCGTCCCTGATGGAGATGAGGGAGTCCCGTATGAACTCGATGCTCTGCTCCAGGGCCACAGAGGAGTGCCAGCAGGAGTCTCGGATCTCGCTGCCCAGGGTGATGTTAGGCAGCAGGACCGGGTCTGCATTAATTTTATCCAAAGTGTGAAACATGGCTTCGACTCTCTGGATGCCGTATTGCTCCCGGATTTCCCCGCACTTCCTCTCGGGCACTTTCTCGGCTGGCGGCTGGTGATGCACAGAGAAGAGGGCCCCGATGATGACATCCCCGTCCATCCGAGCCACCGACCGCTGTGAGGAGGCTGCAGAGAGAAGAACCTTCCGACCACCACTCCTGGGCAGCACGTCCATCTCCAGGAGCAGAGCAGGGAAAAAGACCAGCAGCACACCAATCATTTTGTTGCACGATGTCATCCAGACCCAGGTTACGAATTTCATGGGCTCCCCTTGCCTGCACATGGTTTAAGGACATGTAGGAAATGGCATCTGCTTCTCCCCAACGACGGCCAGGTTGCTGCGAATACCATCACAGCGAAGCCTCACAGCGTCACTCTTGAAGGTGCCAAGACAGCCGTCATCCTAGTGACTTTTAACCTGATGGCACAGAAAGAGGGGATAAAACGGGCTAACCAGGAAATTGATGTCAAACCTGAGCTCCATAAAGCAACCCCACACGTTTAGAGATGACTGCTTTCTCAAAAGCCCAGGGCAATTTGCTTCCATAAGCTTCTCAACAAGAAGTTTCAAGAGGGATTAAATCATGTATTCATTTGCCTTGATGTATGATCATGCATACTCACACATGTTGACTTTCTACAATCCTTTTTGCTTCTGCTTTTCAAGCCAAGGAAGCTACTTCCTGCACGTCCAGCCAGCACCCACACCCCCTCTGCCCCCGGAAAGTTTTAAAAGTTTCAGGAGGTAGGCAGTTCGGGGGAGAAGAGCCCTAGCCCGGCCCCAGCGGCCCTAGCACTGAAAGAGTGACAAGTGTTTCTTTCCTTGCGTTCTAATTACCTGAAGGCATCTTTCTCAGTTTAGACATTTCCCTTCTCCATCCATAACGTGAGTAAAAGGAGAAAGCGAGCTGTCTGCCCTGCCAGCCACGGCAAATGTCATTTAAAGGTCAGCGAAGGGAGGAAGAAAGGAAGCACTCTACAGTTTAGATTAACTTTTTCCTTGTGTAGGGGGCACAACTGTAATTCAGTCAGGGACACCCACATGGAAGAAGGGGAAAATACATATTAGTTACTAAGGCAACGGCGGGCAAAGCCCCGATGTGCCTTACCGGCACGCCTGCCGTGCAGACAGCCTTCGGGCGGTGAGCGGCGGCGAGCCCGGCGGCAGGGCTCGGCGGCTCCAAACGCCGTGCTGGCACGGAGGGAAGGTGCCGCCGCCGCCCGCGTCCCTGTTGCACGGCGAGCCGTCAGCACCCGAGACAGCGCCCG
>VXBR01010760.1:2947581-2966962 GCA_013400215.1 Cisticola juncidis
ACGGCCGAGCCCCGCGGGCCGTTCGGGGGGCACCCCTGAGACGTACCTGGCCGGGTGAAGCAGTGGCTCCCTGCCTGCCGGGAGCGGGCATCGGCGCCTCTCCGGCCGCCCCGAGCTGGCGCGCTGGCGGCGGGGCGACGGCTGTGGGCTGGGCGCGGGTGCCCTCTGTCTTCAGCACCGCTCCACCGCAAGGAAAAAAACAGGTCATCCCGGGCTCATCCATTATCTCATACAAAAGGATAAGACATTTCCCCCCCACTCCTAAATTTTTTTCGGCTATTGTCTCGTAAACGAGTAAGGAAACATCACTCGGAACGCTCTGCGGCTGCAGGGGAGGCGGTGGCTCTCATCTCCCGTGGCTCTTAATTCATTATCTTCCTGTCTCAATTAGCAAGAGCGAGAGTTAGAGCAAGAGGCTGCTGCAAGAAGGGGACCCAGACCACGCTCGGGAGACCCGAGACAATGAAGTGTGTTGCTCTGCCTCACGGGCAGGGCTTCGCTACTAAAATAAATATTTATATTTGGGGGGAAAAAAAGGAAAGAGAAAAAATACATTGCAACAAGATAAATCACCTGTAAAGATAAAGGCATTAAAGGCATTGAGATTGCAGTTTTCAGGTCAAGATGAACCTAAATGAAGCACGTGAGAGGCACGCCAGATTAAAATAATACCAGATTGAATAATCATAATTCAGACGACCTGCTTGCATCCCTAACACAGGTCTCAGGTGTACGAAAGTTAAAGTTAGATTACCTCCCCACTGGGATCTCTATAGATATTTGCCCTACTTTTGAAAGAAAGAGGCAAGGACAAACATTTAACTATTGCTCATTCAGAGATGGGTTTGCAGTGATTGCTGCCTCAGGGGTGTCTTCTCCTTGTGTCAATATCTGAACTGTTTTTATTGTCACACAGCTGGTTATTTGTCTGCACTGTTTATCCATGAGCTGTGGTTATTATGGAGGACCCAGCCCAGGGGGTTGCAGGTGCCCTCTTTCCCTGCAGGTAATATTTCCCAAGGAGAGAACCAGGGTCAGAGGAGCTGCCTGTCCTCTGCCTGTGGGCATGAAGCTTCCCCAAGGCCAGCCTAGGGCAGTTCTGCCAGGGCCAGATCTGGAGAGACATTTGGATGTGCAGAAAAGGGGGGACAAATTCCCCTTCATACACGTTTTAGTGATTAAACCTCGGTTTCTGCCCTTGACACAATGAACTTGCAGCATGCCAGAAAACTATTCCAGTGGTTAATTTTTCGGTTTGCTTCTCTGTCTCTGGCAAGGGAAACACTTGCAAATGCTCCCAGTGATTCTTCCCTGTAGCCTTCATCCCCTCTAACCTGGCGTTCACAAAGACAGAAGGTCTTTATGCTGAGGCTTGTGCAGAGCTGTCACACAGTGCTGTTCTCCCTCATCTCTCACTGATGGTCAGAGTTTTGCTGAGACTGAAAGCAGGTCACTGGGTCCTGGTGCCCAGCCATGGTTGCAAATGCTGTCTCTCCCACCCCTGCAGCAGCAGGTAGGAGCAGGTGGAAATGGGCAGAAGTCTGGGGCTCATATGAAGATATCTGGGATGTCTTTAAGAAAGGCCAGTGAAAGACAGCACTGGGACTGCAGTGGCTTTGATCTTCCCTGACCTGGCCATCATGGGGGAAGCAAAGGCTTTCCCCACTGGGAAGCAGCACCACTAGCAGCACCACTGCTGTCTTTGTCCCACAAAGAGGCCAGAGTCATCTCACTGCCTTTTGTCCCTGACTCCTACATATCCTGATCCTGCTGTGGCCCACAGATCTAATATTTCTCCCCTCAGAAACAGCCCATGTCCCCAGTCCTACCACCTCCACAAATTTCTTAACGTATGGTCCCTTTATCATCTGGTGACCATCCTTGAAGCACTACATGGAACTGCATTTTTTTGCAGATATATGAGCTGCCATCAAGCAGGGAATCAGGGCAAAACCAGAGGAAGGCTGGAGCTGTCTTGTAAGCAGTGATTCCTTTCTAAGGGAAATTGCCTGCTGTTGAATATTTTTCTCTGTGAAATGAAGGACAAGCGAATAATTTTCATATTCCCATGTTACACAATTTAAAAATCACTTGGAGGTTGATTGAAATATTCTGTTTTGATAAAGTCCAAAGTGTTTTGTTCTGTTTTCTTTTTAAACATTTTATACAATGCAAAACAGCTTTTACTTCAGATAAAATCAATCATTAACATAAAATGTTTGCTCCAGTATTTCTTCCAAAAAATATCTTTTTTTCTACTTCTATTTCATCAGAATTATCTCTTTTAATAGAAAATTTTCTACTGGAAAAGTTCTGTTCAGCTCTTATGAGAAAGGCCAGTATATTGTAGAAAATGGTTTGAAAGGAGGTTTGTTTGGAGTAGCAATGACTGAAGCCTGGAAGCCTGGTTTGTTGAAATCCCACTTTTGGTTTCCCGAACACGGCTACTCCCTCCTCTGCTTCCTACCAAGAGAGACAAGTCAGATTGACTGTCTAGCTACAGTACAGACTCTCCAACTAAATTATTGGGGACATTTAAAGCTATTCTGCAAGGATCAGTGCTGCTAAAGTTATACAGTTTTATTCTGCCTTGGAAACAAGGAGAAAGCTCATGTGTTCCTGTCTGAAGTAAATTGAAACATATATCAGCTCTCTGATAAATTGTGTCCAGTCCTTTTTATTCTGCTCACTCAGTTGCTTCCCTTTCATGATTTAAAAATGTCACCTGCTATATATAAACAGTGTGCGTGCAAAACATGCATAGGTAGCCTGTTGTTGTAGATACTTATTTGTTTGCTTGTGAACAAAGATTTAGAATCACTATCTAGCAGGCTTGTTCAGGGATAAAACAGGGAGTTAATCTTACTAATATATTAGATATATTTTCTCCTTTTCTCCTAGCAAAGTAAACATTTCTTATAGGTTTTTGTTTAAAACCTGTGCCAACTACAGCATTTTTTTGATCCCCTTTCTTGTATTTAGGTTTTTAAGTTGCCCTATCTGTAAGAAATAAAGCAATGGCATTTTTTAAAAGTTTTAATTGCTTACACTTATTTGCTGCAACTGCTAAGAAATGAACATAAATGGATCAATGTCTGTATAGATGAAGCTTTGTATGGGTCAGATTGCTCAGCTGTTCCTTGTACTAGTAGGTACACTAACATTAAATAGGATTAACCCATGAAATTTAGGATTTACTTCTGAGATATTTAGAAACTTGCAATAGCTTCTACACAAACCTATGACTATATGGGGTTACTTTTTTGGTTTTCGGTTTTTGTTTTGTTTTGTTTTTTAGACAGGAATAAACACTCCTTGAGCCCAAGGATTTCCAGGAATTTGAAAGCTAACATTAGTAGTCATCCAACACCCTCTTGCCCACTGTCTCAAGTCACACTATTATCAGCATATCTTACAGATTTAGGAGATTTTTCATCCTTTTAAAAAAAAGTTCCTCCTCTCAGGCTTTCTCAGGAGGAAAGTGTCTGCCTGGTTAAGATTTCAGATGTCTTTCAAACAAATGTGAGATCCAAATCAATGCAAAATTCAGTATTCAGGGATGTGTTGTAATTTTTTTTATGCTTTCTAAGGATTATAGAATCCATGAAGTGATAAATAGAGCAGATTTATTCAGACATTCAGCAGTTTTCATCTCTGGCTAGCAAAGCTGTTAATAAGCTAAGAGTAACTCTTTCAACATTTAATCATAAGTAACTGATTACTTTTATAACTCAATATCAAATAAACTTTCAGCAGAAGTGCTTCATGCCAATGGCTAAGCAGAGGGACTGGAAGAACGTGGTCCAGAAGACAAAGGGTCTGATCTCTCCTCAGAGGAAACTCATCTCACAAATGGTTCCCTTGTCACAAGCCTGTGCCCTCCAAGCAATGGCATGCAGTCAATGGCAGCTGGTTTCCATTCCTCACACAGAGGGCACGTGTCTCAAATCTTGAAGGTTTCCTGGGCATCTGCTCTTGTGAAACCCAGTGACAAATATTGGCGTCACGGCAATGGGGATGCTCCCAAATAGTGAATGAGAAGTCAGCTGAATGTCTTCTCTGCTAAACAACAAGTTCAGTCCTGGATAATGTTTAAAAACATTCCTGTATTTATTTCTAACTGCAAAAATGTACTTAGGGTGCCCCCTAGGCCAAAATACTACACAGTGTTTACAATATTGCCTTACATCAATTCTATCCAGTTCGATTAATTTTGATAAAACTCCCTTGCCCTGAAATCCCCTGATTTCTCTGAAATTATCCCCTGAGAAACAACATGAGTAAATAGAAAAATCTCTGCTGGGACTTGCATACCAACAAGCTTACGTTACACCAGGCCAAAAAGAAAAGTGCATTTCAAAGTCAAAGGTCCATAGTTCCTGAGCTTCAGATTCTCAATTTAAAATCCACAGACTTCTAATTTAATTTGGAAATGTCAGTCTGAATCATTCTGGCTGAACTCACCAGACAGAGACTTATATAAGTGTGAAAGGAGAGACAGTACCTTGGATATATGGGATTTAATACAGATTAACGAGACAGGTCTACTTAATTAGATTGTAACTAACAGGACAAGGAATTCAACAAGAAGTCACCATCCCTTATGGAGACAAATTTGGTACTCTGTGGGAAATGTGGCAGCTGAAGCATCAGCTAGCCAAATTTTCCAGTGATTTTCAAGGACAGCTCCATGTAAAGCCATCTGCAGGAATTCAGTCTGGAACCAGTGAAAACTGGAAACACCTACATATAGAAAGGAAGTCCTTGCTGTGGAGATGAGGGAAAGGTGAAAGGTGTTCCTGCTCTGTCCTGCCACCTCGACTTTCAGGCTGTAGCTGAGGGTGAGAAAGACCTTATGCTGCAGATTGCAGTTACAAAAGGAACCAGTAACTTGGGAAGATGGAAAGTTTACTCAAACTGTACAGTGTAATGACACATCTCTGTACTGCTCCGAGAGAAACTGCATGCAGCTAGTAATTTCTGAAATTTTCCCCATGACTACAGTAGGCAGTGAAGAAAACAGCTCCATGTTTACTGGCTGTTATTTGTGTCCTTCATTTCTCTGCACAGAACCCTTACAGACATCTTATAAAACAAAAAGAAGAAAAATAAAATTAAAAATCACAAATATCAGAGATGGAAAAAGCTACCAGTCTTTTCAAAATAAGAATCTTCTACACATGACTGAAGAGTCAGAGGAAGCTTTACAAATATCTGTTTAGTGATTAAACAATGTGTGACAAATACCTGACATACATTAAGGAACTTTACCAGTGCTTAAAAAAAAAGGAAAAAAGAAAAGGAAAAAAAAGTCCAAATTAACATGCTGAATACCTCTGCCTGGTAATTTTTCCATTTGCAGTCTGTCGTTGTTTATGTAACACTGTATACAGCATACTTTGTCAGCTTCCCCAAACACCTATTCTTGAAGTCTGCAATAGCAAATAAAATAAGGAGGAATAGAATGCCTTAAAGATTAGTAGGATTCTGTGGTGACTTTTAACTGAAATGATCTCATTTTCTACACTGCACGTCCTTTATGCTTCTGTATTTGTTTGGGATGGATGGAAAGGATGCCTTAAAATCCCTGCCAGAAGGCTGGTCAGGTTTATTCACTTTTTGTTGCTATACCTGGTTTTAAATGAACTCAGAGATGTCAACCAGGGAAACTTCCAGCCCCTTGTTCTATTTTCACAATCACTATTTGCATTATTTTTTAAATGTAGGTAATGTGACAAAATAGCACATCAGTGTGTAGCAATTCAATAAAATAATGTAAATCTGTGTTTGTTTTGGCTGGGATAGAGTTAATTTTCTTCACAGTAGCTGGTGCAGAGCTGTGGTTTGGATTTGTGCTGGAAACGATGCAGAGGTAAAGCAGAGATAACGCAGAGATAACAGAGATAACACAGAGATGTCTTTTCTACTGCTGGGCAGGGCTCACACAGAGCCAAGGCCTTTTCTGTCTCTCACTCCATTCCACCAGCGAGGACACTGGGGGTGCACAAGGATTTTGCAGGGGACACAGCTGGGACAGCCAGCCCCAAGTGACCAAAGGGATAATTCAAACCGTACAACATCATGCTCAGCATATACAGCAGGAGGAAGAAGGAGGAAGGAGGGGACATTTGGAGCAATGGTGTTTTTCTTCACAAGTGACCACTACCTGTGATAGAGCCCAGCTTTCCCAGAGATGGCTGAACACCTATCTGCCCATGGGAAGGAGGGAAGGAATTCCTTATTTTTCTTTGTTTCTGCAAATGACTTTTGCTTTCCCTGTTAAATTGTCTTCATCTTAGCCCACGTGTTTGCTCATAAAATACCAAGTAATACTGTATTTATTTGTAATATATAGCTATTATGTAAAGCAAGACATACACAACAAGAATCTGATACCCAGAAATGGAATGAGGATATGGTGTACAAACTACACTCCTTCAACTATCTGCAAATTACTTGATATATTTTTTCACAAAGCTAATGCAGAAAAGCACCGTTCCTACAAAATGAGAGGGTAGTTCACAGCATTATAAAAAAATAGCTCTCTCTAAGTGCTTACAAATTTTCTGACATCTTCTGTGGTATAATAAAAAAAAACAGTATCAGATGACATGTTTCTTTAAATACTTATAGTCATCATAAGAAGTTGCCTTGAAAACAGAAATTGCACAGACTTTATCATTTTGACTTTCCATCCAAGCAATGCATTTCTGGGATCATTTTATTATTTCAGAATCTATTAGAATCATTGTTATAGCTCTCTTCCCCCTCATTTCCCTGACAGTATGCTGCTGTGGCTTTGATGACACATTAATTGCTTTTTCTATGTGACTTCCTTGTCTCACTGGCCACCTGCCACTGCAAGGATGTCAAGACCTTGATCCTCACTGGGTTGCCTGGCTCCTCAGCTAGTTGCTGTAATTGGTTGGTCCTTGGGGTGCTTCAAATCCCAGAGTCCCTGTTCCTCCAGATTCAGACACTCTTAGTCTTGTCCACCAATGCAACTATATTTGACCTAACATTTGATTTATCACAAAAATTTCCTTTATTAAGGCAGGAAAACAAACATCAAGTGTAACACGACCATGTGTGATAAAATGGCTGAAGTCCAGCTGATCCAGCATCTTGAGTTCATTGACTGTGAATGCCTGTCCTCAGTAAGTACATTCAAATGCTTTTTATCTCAAATTTCCATCAGTTAGTTGTCTTTTGACATCCTTTCTCAGGATGTCAAAGCAGGCAATATTTCAGGGATATTTCTAGTCCACTTATGATTAATGGCTCACGTTTGGCTCATGGATTAAATCACAGATCTCCAAACATCATACTTGGATGTTTGCTCTCCTGATTATCTTCCTTAACCACTATTATATTTTTTTGTCTCTACCTAAGCAAAACATGCTTACAAGGCATTAGCAGTTTCTGATTTTCTATAAACATTGAAGTAACAGTGTTCTGAAATACCAGAGCCTCTCATACACTTTGAACTTGACATTAGGAATGCACCTAAAACCATTAATTTCTTAAAAAATCTTACTTACTATTTGTAGCCATGGGGCTGAATTGAAAATGATCAAAAAGGAAGGCCAGGAGCAGTGAAAAAAAATCAAAGAGAAGAGCCTCACCCAGTTAAATAATACTTTTATCCCCTTTGTCTAAGGAAATAGAACCAGCATGTTAACTGGCCTATTGCCTCCACAGCCCTTCCTAACAAAACACCAAAAATACTCAGTATGTGACTGTGGAAAAAAAATCACTGAAATTTGGAGAAGTCTTAAAGGTAAATACATTTGTGTGAATTTTTGAATGTCAGTAGTTCAACTAGAAAAAGTAGACCAACAAAAGTACCCACACTGAGAGAGAGACAGGTAAAATTCTTCACTCTGAGGGAAGTGAGGCACAGATATAGATTGTCCAGAAAATGCGTGGATGCTCCACCCCAGGAATTGTTTAAGACTAAGCTGAATGGGGTCAGCAACCTGGTCCAATGGAAGATGTCCTGGACTAGGGCAGGGGGCTTGGAACTAGGTGGTCTTTAGGGTTCCTTCCAACCCAACCATACTAAGATTCTGCAAAATAACCAGCAGTTGCAGTCAGGCAGCACAGCTCTGGGCCAGCTGCAGAATGGGCTGTCTCTGTCGTGGGGAGGTACAACTGAGTCCTCATGAGAAACGACTTTCAGGGTGGAGGATGGAGCAATCATTAGGCAGGCTGATGATACGTGCCTGATTACTAGGTTTGTACAGGAAAGTGGGATTCTCACAAAACCCCCGTTCCCCTCATGTATGTAAATCATGTGTAGATTATTAATTGTAACTCACAAGGCCATTCCTGAAGCTTGTTTAGCAATGAGCAGATGAAAGGACAGAAAGATTACATGCCTGAGTAGCTGCATCGCCATACTGTAAATAAGGGTCATATGTAATCAACATTTGCTTCAATAAATTAAGAGAACTCACTAAAGAGAAAATGTCTAAATAGCAGTTAATTGCATTGTTTAGAGAATTTCCACATGTACATGATGATTCTGTGTGAACAGTGTATCCTTGTGGTTTTCAAATTTCTGTACAAACACGTTGTGAAAGCACATACGAATTTCATGGCATAGCCTTTATTCTAGAGGATGTTTTCTCAATAAATATAGTATGTGTTTGTTTTCATAGCATATGCTTGTTTTTGTTTCCTCTTTTCTTAGCAACAGCTTCTGAAAAGACTCTTTTCATCACCGCTGCACTTTTTATTTAGCTGCAAACCATAAGCCACCAATAAATTAACCCAAACCAGCTCTACCAATTTGGCAGCTGCTGTCACTACAGTAAGACAGCTATTGATTTCCATGCCTTTATTTAAATTCAGCTAATACTTGCTTGTGCTGCATATAAGCATCTCAATTCCTATTTGGTTTCTGATTTCTAAATGGTACTGGCACTTAGTTTGTGTTTTCTTTAGCTGGCTTTTATTTTTCTCTAAATTTCAAACACTGTCAACAGGGGATGCACATCTGTACATCATTGTTTCTTCTTTCTCTCCTTTACCAATGTAACATGCACCACTCAAATTGTACAACATTTTCAATTCATTTTCTAAATCATCCTAAAATTTGATTCTTCAGCCCAAACCCACATGAAAAGTCTTTGTGTGCTTTCACTTTGTGACTACATATAAACAGACTGATGACACACGTATAGGACTTAATCCCAAAGAATATTTGAATCCTTAACTCCACTCTCATTTAACACAGCTTTTGAGCTTGTGCTCACATTTTTGTTTTTAGCAATTGAGGAGGAGGGTAAGGAGAGGAATCCAGGGATATGTGGTGAGAAGATTGCCTTCAGTTTTGATCATGTAGTCCATTTTAATTTTGTTCATTCATTTCTAATATAGTAAAATCGAAAATTATAGTAAAACTAAAAAAAAAAAGCCTACCCAGTAAAAATTCAGAGGAAGTACTAGTCTATGAAGTGAAGACCACACCTGTTTTCCCTGCATCTCAGCTATGCTTTCCACCTCTGCATATGCTTTCTAGTTCAAAACCCTCACAGTTGAAGAGATAGAAATCTTGGCCCATTAGGTGTCAAAAGAGGACCTGATGCTGCAAGACCAGAGCTCACAGTGGCTCCTTGAGGCTGCAGGGTATGTGTGAGGGTGTGGAAGATCTCTAAGGAATGTTAGAAAAAAGCTCTTAACATTTTACAGTTGTAAATTGTACTTTTTACGATGCTGAGATAAAGCTGCTTGATCTCTTTTTCTGATTTAACTATCTTGGCTGAAGATATGAAATGTAGGTGAGAGGAAGATGTTATTCGGTTGGGTGACATTTTTAATTTCATATTGTAGATAATGTATTCAGAAACCTTTGCTTTGAAGGCAATCTGCATTCAATTCTGGTGATACTGGTTTACACAGTTTATGGGATAATTTTGATTAGATGCAGTTCTTACTCTATGGACAGAAGTGTACAATACCTACAATAACCACGGTAATTGTGCATTGGAAGTCAGCTATTCAAGAGAAGGCTATTTGTTTGGCATATAACAGTTGAGGTCTGTGAGATAGGGAAGTATCTGCAGTTGAAGGACAAACAATAAAACTGCTTAGGAGAGGGTTGTTGCTATGTTACTACACTTTATATGTATCTTAATGATCACTCAAATTGAAGTTTTCTTGCTCCATACAAAATGAACTTCACCAGAACCCCTCAGAAATGCAAGGCATGTATGGGGAACAACCAGCTTGGCTCCTTAGAAAACCACCTTGCCTGTGCACAAGCAGATGTATAAAAAAGCATATTCCCTGGGAAAGGTGGCACCAAAACATCGAACCACACCAAACTCTCATCAGGCAAACCCAGCCCAAAGAAAAATTTTGGCTGAGTCCAATCAGACCAAACCCCACAAGCTCTCAAGTCACAAGAAGCTGAAACAAAAAATCTGTAAGGGTTTACTTGGTGTAGATGCTACCTCTATTTCCCTTCTCAAATGATGCTGGGTTTTGGCTTGAGAGCAAGGAGCAAAAATTTTGAAACAAGACCAGCAGCTACAATAATTCTTCTGGAGTTACCAGGGTAGCAAAACAAAACTTGGCACCCAGGGTTACCTTTGGTGGATAACACATAAATAATGGTGAGTGGCTGGTTCTCTGCAAAGAATCTAACATTTCTGCATTACCAGAGATGTCTCTTCAGGTTTTCTGACATCACACTCTTCAAAAATGCCCTGATCTGTGCCCAGGGCAGGACCAACTCCAGGGCAGCAGCTAGTGCAGGGAGCTCACTGGACTCTTCTCCTTTTTAGGATTCCAGCAGCAGCAGCACATGGCACTGCCATACTTCTAATCACTTGGGCTAAAACTGGATAATACAGGTATTTCCCATCAGGTTAATCTTTTCTGGAAGGCTTCCTGACAAATTGGTTTCCAAGTAGGGATGAAAGGAAAAACCACCCTTGGCCTTGGCACGCTCATTGGTTTCCGTGTGGATCAGATATTGCAGGGTTCCCGGGGGGCTGGTGGTGGTGGGAGACCCCAGCAGGTTTCTGCCTCAGAGCCTGGCAGCCAGGGCCTTTCCCATGTCCCCAGCCCAGCAGGGATGACCAGGAAGGGTCAGACTGGGCTGGTGTTGGCCCCGGGGCCCTGGCAGCAACATTCTAACTTATGCTTTGGGCAGGAGCCAGAACTGTTGCAAAATTGATCAGCTGTAAACAAGATGCTTACCAAGCCAGCAGATAAGCATTCCTTGTTTTGCTGATATCTCCACACACAACATTGTAGTATTGTTATTTATATCCTATAACATCTTAATCACTTATCACTTTCCATCTGTGCTGCAGACCCAGGATTTCATCAGCTAGGAACATCTGCATGTTCAGAAGCATCCCAGGAGTATATTTTTGCAAAATTTTTGTATTATGTTCCTATTGCCTAGAGAAACAAACCATAGCTAATGAAAAGTAATACTTTGTTGGAAAAAAGGGAAAATATTTATTTTGTTCTGACCTCATTACTTTCTCTGACAATCATTTTTCAAATAAAAGCCTGTTCTCTCATCTCTCCATAGCTTCCAATTACCTCCTCAATTAAAAAGGTTTATTTTTACTCAAGCAGGGTCATGAGATGTAATATTTCATTGTTTCATGGTGTGACAAGGTGGGTTTTTTCCCCTGAGACTGTGCTCAGTGATGCACAGTTATTTCTGCTGACTCATTTCCCCAGTCAGAGAATGTGGATCCTACCAAGCCCAGAGAGGAGGCATGAACAGTCCCGTGGTACACACATGGGGCACCATGTAGGACAATGCCTTGGAACAAAACCAGTCAAAAAGAAAACCCCTCAGAGCAATGAAAGCAAGAAGGAGATTGGACTGAAGCATGGTTTGTCAGTGACATTTGTGTACAAACTTTGGAAACGTAGAGCTACATAACAGGTTATGTAGCTACCCTAGTGAGACCACAGTAGACACAGAATTATTTTTGTTGTTTTACAGCTAGAACAAAATCCATACATCTGGGTTTGGCTGGATGGGGAAAGGCAAAATAGAGAGTAATATAAAAAAAATATCTACAGTTGCTGGAGATTGAAGAAAAATATTAAAATTTGATTAAAGTTTCTGCGATTTGAAGTGGCAAATATGTATAGAAGTACCAAAATACCTTAATTGCTTGCACCACTCGTGCTGGTGATAAACTGCAAACCAGAGCTGCTCATTTACATGGGCCATTCCATCAGTCCCCATTAGGCTAGATTCCTTGTATAGGAAAACAAACCACACATTTGGAGCCCCAGACTAACTTCTCATTGCTCACTTCTCATTGCATTTCTAAATTTTAGGCCAAAGACAGGCAAAAATATAGTTTGATTAATAAGCCTTAGTGTATGCCTATTTAGAAATACAATGACATTTATATCCAGAGAAAACATCCTTTCTCATTAGTTGAAGTTGTTGCCTTAGTGAGTTAATGTCTCAGGCCAAAGTAAAATCTCAGCTCAGGGGTGATTCAGTTGCCTTTTGACTACAGACTTGCTCCAGGACCACAGTGCCCCACATGACAGGGGGTCTAAAGGCTTCTGCTGTCTTAACATTTCTCCCTGAACAGCAGCATCAAGTGAGTGCCACCACACTCGGCCCTCTCCTGTTCCAGATTTACTGCACCTTTCAGGGAATATAAGGGACCAGGTGCCAGCAGCAGCAGACAGCAGTTCTGCTGCCCAGCTGAGATCTGCCTCACTGTAACTCCCCTGGGGCTCAGTGTCACATCGTGTCCAGCTCCCTTGGATACTGCAGAGAGAAATATCCCTGTCTCCCACCGGAGATGCTGCCCGGCACTAACAACACCCAGGTAAGGTGTATGTCCCCCGAAGCACTGGCGGTTTGCTGACAGCTTTGGCATTCTCTCGGCCCTCCCATGCCCTGTGCAGTCTGCTCCTGCAGCCCAGAGCCAGAGCAAATGCTGGGCGCTGCACAGCCTGCCCCCTCTGAAACCTGCTGCTTTTTCTGACTCAGGTAGTCACCCAAGCAGGCTCAAAGGCGAATTTTGGATAGGTAACTTAATATAATACTCCCCTGAAGAGAATGATTATCAACCCTCTGCAATGAGGCTATATCAATCTTTATATACCTAACATCAAACTTGATTAAACTCAAAGAAAACATCTGTGGAGGCAGATTTGCATTGGTGGTAAATAAATACATTGATTTCTGGCTCGAGAACTGCAGATCTTTCTATACTCCTAATATGATAAATCAAAGAAATAACAACCGTGATAAAGTTCATATTTTCTTTGACAGAAACTACCGAGACTGCTTATCACTTCTTTATGAGAAAAGAGGCCAAAATAAAATAGTTCCAGAAGACTGCACATTTTTGTTTCAAATTTGATTTGATTTGCCTTTTTTCCATAGTATAAAACATATGTAAGTATTTCGCAAGCAGTTTTGGTTTGCTTATTTTTTATATTACACAGCAAGTTATGAATTCAAATCTTCGCTTGCTAGAGTGTGAAAATCAGCATTTTTCACTGCCAAGACATATATCTCTAATAGATAATGCCTGAGATATTTTTGTTGTGAGCACCCTTCAGATCTCTTTCAAACCAGTGTGCCCTGTATTATGTTACAAACATCTATATTTTGAGCCTGAATTTCCAAATGCATTTAATGATTTTATTATAAACATTTTATTTATTTAATTCCAGTTTTATTAGAAGGTTTCTTTTTTCTCAGGAACTGCAATTTTTTCCTTTATGCATTTTTGTTACATTTAAAAAAAGGCTTATAAAAGGAATATTGAAGCAATGAAAACACCTTATTTAGGTATATATTTAAATAACTCCAAGAACTGGATTCCAAATCCTACATAATAACTCTAGATGATGTCCTAGATGCAATGACATGGTTATTTTTTTCCCCTGCTCTATATTTAGATAGTCTTTTTAACTGTCCTTTTCTCTTGGAAAAAGAGAGATGGGCTTAACTCCCACCAGTGACAGATCAGCTGGTGCTGTCAGTCCTGAGATCAGGTGTATCACCTGGTTTTCACAAAACCAGCACGTAGCTGAGCTGAGCAGCAGATGGACAAGGGTGTATAAGAATTGAGCACACACATGAGCTGAGACAGATGGCCTGCAGTGTGTTATTCTGTGGGGTGCAGGTAGATTCCCCCAGGAGATGCAGAAGGGCACGAGTGAAATGTTGAACTTCTCTGTTTTGAGGAAACAGGAAAGAGTGGAAGCCCTGAAGAAGCTGAACGGGGAGGCTGCCATCATAGCTCCATGGTGTTCTTCGCATGCTGGGTTCTTAGTTTACCGGCTTACATGATTGCTTCTGGCACACAATATCACTCTGCTCTTTGTAGCTCTCCAAAAAAATGTCTAAATCCTCCACTCTTTTGCCCAAAGCAGCATTATGCACTGTGGATGCTAGCAATTATATGATAACACTTTCAAAGTTCCATTATGATAGTTATATTATTTTCTATTACATATACCAAACACTATGGAAGTTGAGTAGAGCTCAACCTACGAAAATAATTTCCTACTAAGGCACAGAAAACTGCTCATGATTTTATTAATCTGGAATAGACTGGAACGATATTATGCCTCCACTGGGGTCTGTCTTTCCGTTTCTGTCACATGGTGATTTTTATCAAAGGAGCTGAATAGATTTTTCCCTCTAGTTAACTACCCGGGTAACACGTGAGCTTGCTGAGGCACAGCATAACATGCAGTCATTGTAGGGCAGGGAACAGAGTCTATCTGCCCTCAGTTTTATTCATTTGCTACAAACATTCACATTTCCTGCCAGAACCAATTTGGAGACAAATACAATTCTGATTTCTTTAGAAGATTTCTGCTTGCCTTTGCAACTAAAAAAGAACTTTAAAATACCACAACTAGAATGCTGTTTTCTCCATCCTCCCTCAAAAGAGAAACCCTTTGCAAAGTAGCAGGTCTCGTGATTTTATTTGCTTACTCTTTCTGGGCTTTAAGAGCTGCTACTGAATGCATAGGGGAATTTTTATTCATGGGCAAGAGAGGCTATGTTCTCAAATGTGGTGAAAAAAATCACACAGTCTTATTTTAGGTCATATTCTCTTATCTTTATATTGTTCCTTTTTATTTTGTTAGATTAAATGGCAATTATCTTCACTCATGCACTGAAGTTCTTTAGAATAGGAGAAAAACTACTGGGTGCTAATCACTAGGATCCTTAATCATTAGCTGCTGAATAGAAATGGGGATTTTTTTCCACCTGTTCTCAATCTTTATTTCAAAAGTAAGATTTGTAAGTGGCTAGACAGAAAAACAAAACTCCTTCAGACAAAGGACGGACACAGTAGGTGGAGACTCCTTTGTATCCTTCCAAGAAATGCCTCAAACACTCTTGTGGAGCCACAACAGGCAAGATAAGTCAAGTGTTCCATGAGATTGAAATGATCCACCCAGGGAGGTGGTGGAGTCACCATCCCTGAATGTGTTAAAAAAAACCCTGGATGAGGCACTCGGTGCCATGGTTTAGTTGAGGTGTTAGGGCTGGATTGGACTCTAAGGTCTTGGAGGTCTCTTCCAACCTGGTGATTCTGTGAGATATGCCATGAGATATGCAGCTAAGAGATTTCCATGAGATGTGTGAATGCTGTGCTGAGGGAAGATGGCCCTTATCCCTGCAGTCAGGTGGAAGAGGGAGTGATGCTAAGGTGTCATGGCTCTGCTCTGCCCTTTCACTAGACCTACAGTTTTTGTAATCCCTCTCTTTGTTCCTCTACATATAAATTGGCTGCCCTGCCCCCATTTATGATGGCAGCACAGTCTCACCTCCATGTCTTTCAAAAGTAAAAACTGGCATTTGAAATCCTTCATCACAGAGGCTTAGAATACAACCACCTTACAGACAAATCAACAGGCCTTCTCTTCTTCCTTACCCAAAGCAGGGACAGCTCTTTGGTAAGATTTGTGCCTCTGACTGTGTCAGAGTATACTCATGAACTCCAATACTAGTGCTCCTGACACTCCAAAGATCTCCACTAGCTTGCTCTATGCTCTAAGACAGATGATCTCTTTCTTCCCCCTCTTCCTTCTTTTCTCTCTCTACTTCTTTCCCACTCTCCTCTTTCTCACATGATACTGCAAGATTTATCAATATAACCTTTTGCTAACTGTATGCCTTCATCTTTGCTTTAACAAATGTGAACTTTTCTTCAAACAAAATTGTTACTTGTTAAAAGACCTCTAGTGTTGTTTCACTGCACCTCTACCCAAGGGTATTTTCAAATCTCAGTCATTTTCCTCACCTTCTTGTGTTGAAAAGTCCTAAGGGGCACTGAGTGTTGACCTAAGTGAGCAGGGAGAGCTGTGAAGTGACTTCTCAGCTTTAGGCCAGGAGGGGTTTGAGCAGAGCCAAGACAATGGCTACCTGGGAAAGGCTAGAGCGTGACTGTTACCCTGTTTGCAGTTATCTCCTCCTTCCCTTGGCAGAAGGATCATGACAAGGTTGTTTATCCTAAGAACCAGGAAAGATACTTCTTACCAAATGAGGGTGAGAGAAAAAGAGATGTAGAGCACGCATTCTCTTGGGGCCATTGTGTTTTCCCCCCTATTCTGAAAGCAGAAATGTTCCTCTCTTGCTTATGAATTTTCATGACATTCAGATGAGAAAATAAAGTTCAGTTTCACAAATGCTTTATAAGTCTTTGAAGACCATCATCACTACAAAGAAAGCAAAAATCCCAACCCAGGAGAGGAAATCATTAATAGAAGACATGGACAATGCAGAAATAGAAGAGCTAACTAAAGGGCAAGACTCATTAGGAGATTCATGGCCCTGCAAACAGCCCTGTAAATGAGACTGTGAACAGATCTCACTGAGGCATGAATTGTTTTCCACTATTTCTACAACAGTTCTGGAAGTGTATGATTTTCTTTCTTGTTTCCCATTTCTGGTGGAGTCCAACTTCACCAAGTGGAGGAGAGTGAGCAGCAGTCACATGTGGGACATTCTCACAGCATCAGGTCATCAGCAGCAGGCACAGGACACTCACATGAGGAGTCGCACCTCTAAGGTCCCATGTGGGGGGACTCTACGTTGTCACAGACTGACCACATGGCCCCTCACTCAGTAAATGTGATGGAAATTATCCTCTGGCTGCCCTCACTCTTGCTATCAAGAGAGCCAGTTCAGAATGAGAAAAATTGATATTCACATCTTGCAACACAAACCTGGATGGCACTTCTTTAAAGCTAGCTGCCTACCCTACCTATCCATGTGTATACCGATGCATACCAGTCACAGGAGTGAAACAAGGTAGCTTCACAAATTCCTCGCAAAGCACATCACGTCAGCTGCTCACTGCCTCACAGACTGAATCAACAGGCATCCTGGCCTGTATCAGCAATAGTGTGACCACCAGGAACAGGGAAGTGATTCTCTCACTGTACTTGCGAGGCCACACCTCAAGTTCTTTGTTCAGTTTTGGGCCCCTCACATGAAAAAAAGACACTGAGGTGCTGGAGGATGTCCAGAGAAGGGCAATGGAACTGGGGAAGGGTCTGGAGCACAAATCTTACGAGGAACAGCTGAGGGAGCTGGGAGTCTTTAGCCTGGAGAAAAGGAAGCTTAGGGAGGATCTTACTGCTCTCTACAACTGCCTGAAAGAAGACTGTAGCCAGATGGAGGTCAGCCTGCAACCAGCAACAGCATGAGAGGAAATGGCCTCAAGCTGTGCCAGGCAAGGTTCAGGTTGGACATCAGGAGCAATTTCTTTGCAGAAAGGTTGATAAAACATTGAAATGGACTGCTTACAAGAAGGTGGTGGAACCACTGTCCCTGGAGGTGTTTAAAGGAAAGACTGGATGTGGCACTTGGTGCCACGATCTAGTTGACAAGGTGATCAGTCAGAGGCTGGACTTGATCCCAGAGGTCTTTTTCAGCCTAAATGGTTCTATGTGATTGTGTCTTCCCTTTCATCTCTGTTCTGCACCAATTTCCTGTTATAACATAGGACCAAGTGACGCTAATTTTAATCTAGGAATGTGAAATTAAACACTTTGAATTAAAACAGCCAAACTACCATGGCATAAGGGGCAACACTCCACACCTACTGCACACCATGTTTTTGAGCAGATCTTCTGAACCCCCACTTTCAGAAAGGCTGAAAATGGCAGAAAACCAACACAGGCAAGTAAGGAATTAATCTGTAAAAACTAATCCTAAAAAATGTTTGAAGGCACTGTTATAAAAGAGAACCCCACTATCTTGCTGTAAAGGGCTTTCTATTTGTGTATTTATAGCGGCCTGCAATTGTCAACCTGTGCCTTTCACAGAATCATGGGATCACTCAGGTTGGAAGACACCTCTGAGATCACTGAGTCCTACCTTGGACTGAATACCTTGTCAGCTATACCACAGCACTAAGTGCCACGTCCAGTCTTTTCTTGAACACCTCCAGGGACAGTGACTCCACCACACCTCTGGGTACCCCATTCTGGTGTTAAACTGCTCTTTCTACGAAGAAATTCCTGCTAATGTTCGAACTAAACCCCCTGGCACAGCTTGATGCCACGTTCGCTCATCCTGTTGCTGGTTGCCTGATAGAAGAGGCCAAACCCTCCCTGGCTACAGCCTCCTTTCAGGTATGGTCCCCCCTTTCCTTCAGGGCTCACACCCCCAGCTCCCCCAGCCACTCCTTGTAGGGCTTGCGCTTGAGACACTTCAGCAACTTCACCAGCTTCCTTCCATAGTTTTTACGGAAGTGATTTATGTTGTTAAAAATTATTTGGCCAGATTTTGCCTTTTTGCAGTGCTAACAGCCGAGAAGCTTGCTCTTTCAATGGCTCTTGTCAGATGCCTGAACAGTCCTCTCTCTTCTGCCAAGTGTTTAATGCATAAAATCAGAGTGGGTCACGATGGAAGGTACCACAGTGGATCATCTGGTCCAACCTCTCTGCTCAGGCGGGATCATCCTGGAACACACTGCACGGGATTGCGGGCAGACGGTTCTTGAGTATCTCCAGCAAGGGAGACTCCTCAGCCTCTCCGGACAACCTGTTCCAGCGCTCGGCCACCTGCACAATGAACTTCTTCGCGGGTTCACGCGGAACACGAGCGCATTCCCTGGATCGCACCAGATTCCCACGCCCCCACCCCAGGGTCCGTGGCCACGCCCACCCAGCCTGACGTCACAGCGCACATATCGCCCCGCCCTCGGTCACGCCCCACTCAGGGCACCTCCGCTTTAACCCCGCCCCCTCACCCCGGGTGCACATAACTGCGCCTGCGCCGCTCCCCGGTCTTCCCGTGTCTTTGTTCCGCTGACGTCAGGGAAAAGGCGGGGCAAATGCCACGAGTCCCGGAGCCCATTGGCTGCCACTCGGGCCAGCATGGGTGCGCGCG